>JAUTWP010222866.1:0-15195 GCA_033042655.1 Cyathermia naticoides | reverse complement strand
CAGGTGCAATGGGTTGTCGTATTGATCCCTCCCAATAGACCCATTTGGCTATTTCTCGTTCCAGCTAGTGACTCAGTTGATCAAAGAGAATCCATGTAGAGAGCAATCTACATGTATATGGTAATATCACTGGAAGGAAACCTTCATATCCGCTTAGAAGTTAGAATTATTGGATTTCTGAGTTCAGTCACATATATGTTATACGTGTGTAAAAGATACCTGAATGAATATGTCCTCAGTCACATTATGTGCTCATGAATCAATGTCAAAGATGTTATATCATCACAAGACCCAAGCGTTAACATACTCAATGTTAGTAAAGTATTTTACTTTTTTACTTACTCAATGCTAGTATAATATACTAGTTAACAGTCAAGGTTTTTTTCATCATCATGACGACGACGTATAATTATTGAACACTTAACCAAGAGTGTAAAACTATTACAATGATAAAGAAAAGTTTCTTTAATTTAACCACGACACTGGAGAACATTGATGTGTATCGTAGCACTGGTTAGAACGGGAAATAGCCCAAACTGCAGATGTGTCCAATGAGAAGGATCGATCCTACGACCGACACTTCCAAAGATCAAAGACGTATTATACTAAAACATACAGTTGAGTTAGGTATACAACTCGCTGAACACCGATGTCATTCACAGAGATTTAAAAAATTGTTTATGACGCACAATTATAAAACAGCCTTAATAAAAACACTTACAAGCATCACTAAAACAACCTGACCACATAGTTTTCTTTCACTAAGATAAAAACAACCATGTTTAAACAAAAGTATTAAGTACGCAACAGTTATAAGGTCTCAGACTGTGACAAGTTCCTTAAGAACGTAGTTTCACCATGAGTGCGTGCTTGAACATTCAGTAGATGTAGGCACGTGTAAAAAGATTTAACAAACAAACTACTAATAAATAACAAGTACTTACAGCTATGGCTAGACTCAATCTATTCGCTGTGTGAAAGAACACGCAACAGTTTGGCACATAATACGATCATATACTCCCGTGTGAACGTAGAATGAGACGACCGTACACTCCCGCCCGTCGTATACTCCTGCCTGTCAGCTAATGCCTCTACTATGAGGCTGGACGTACACGATGAGGTTCTAATGAAACAATTTAGTGCTAATGGTTTGGAAAAAGCGCCACCAAATGAAGTTTGCCCTCACCCACCGCTATTTCTCTTAGCAGTGTGATAGAGCTGCGGCCACGGCACCTCCAGGTATTCTATATCGATCTCTTCCACAGCCAGAGAGCAGGACAGTCACTGCGGACCCAGTGGCCACAATGGGTTGTGATCAGCGACGTAAATAGCAGCAACTTTTCTATCAAAGGCCTTTACCAACACTAACCACCACTTAAGAAAATATAATAAGATCCTCATTGGCATTGTAATTTCCTATCACCCTGTCTCATTCCATCAGAAAATTCAATATTATTTGCTAGAGTATCTTTTAGTATCCCATTTGTGGTCGTAACGTGCAAATTGGGTTTCAGACTCTTCGTTGGCGGTCTCAAAGACGATTTTTTTTATAATAGTCGCGTTGTTTCTTAATATTTGAAATATATATATATTTCAATTTATATATTTAAAAAAAATTACATGGTTGTCAATATTTCAGGTTGTTTGGATAATATATTTGTGTCCGTTCTTACATTCAATTAATGTTCAAGCACGCTGTGACGAGCACACAGCTTAGCCTGTCCATGACAATTATATTAATGTTAGTAGAAGTGAGGAAACCCGCTACCGGCACACTAGTGCGGCTGCTCTTTTTCGATAAGCTGCCAGGGATCTTTTATATGCACTACCATAGACAGAATAGCACAAACTATGGCATTTGTCAAACCAGTTATTGAACCACTGGTTGGTGTAAGTGAAAACACCTTTCCACTGAGCTTTGCGGAGAACTCACTCTAGGTTGGAGTAAGCCGATACCTAAACCACTGGGCCACGGAGGCCGGTTCAATATTACAGGAAATCTGACTACACGGAGTTTCATTTGTTCATGTAAAGAATGATTTTGTCCTTAAAATCTTTATTATTAGAAACACTTCGCCTAATATTATAATGCTATTAATACATGTATGTTGTTTAATGTTCGACACTGTTAACGTTTTGTCCTATTACCATCAGAACTAAATGTGTTACAAGGTTATGTATTGCGCCATGATAAAAGATGTTCTGATCTTATGATTCTTTTTGAATACTAGTATGCTATAAGAAAAATATTTCAGCACATAAAATCTAAGAAAAATATGAAACCACTAAAACACACCCACTCTGTATTAATATTATATAAAACAGAAGATATTTTTAATATAATAAACTATACTGTGAAATCTCTGTAGACGTATGACGTGATATTTATGAAGAATTACCCACAGGGAACGAACCCGTCTGATTGAGATAATGCGTAATAAAACAGTTTAATACTTAATACAGAATCACAACCGTGACAGAATTCACTCTCTGCACCAGGCATTTGACGAAGTGGTGTCAGCCTGATGGGTCAACGCATCAGAGATTATACAATGTTTTAGAGAGTGACAGAGGCGGATATAAAGGACCCACTGCATGGTAGTGTCGAATCACAGCCAGTGTTCGGTTTACTAGAGTACGATTCCATTCCGTTCTACTTGGGGGAATAATCAAGGACCCACTGCATGATAGTGTCGAATAACAGTCCGTGTTCGGTTTACTAGAGTACCATTCCATTCCGTTCTACTTGGGGGAATAATCAAGGACCCACTGCATGATAGTGTCGAATCACAGCCAGTGTTCGTTCGGTTTACTAGAGTACGATTCCATTCCGTTCTACTTGGGGGAATAATACTGAACCCACCAGAAGTTCCCAAATGACGTAAGATTGATCCTTTGTACCGGACGCAGTGGATGGCTTGAACCAGAAACAGTGCCGGGGAGAGGCATCTGTTATAACAGCCTGGCTCTGAATGTAGAAGTTAAACAACGCGACCTGACCTTACCGATTCTTTCGCGAGTATGGGTTCATTAAAAAGATGTATGCTTGACTACACAAATATACAAATGAGATAATGAATAATGGGTGGAGGTGTGCAAGCTTCCAATTCATCATCCTGCGCCCTCCTCAGTGTTAAAGAAGTTCTGCCTGCTGTTCAAACATGAGATACAATCGAATATTGTGACTTTGACTAACGTTCTCTAGAATATACGCATAAAGAAAAAATAATGTGAGTTTTATGTTAACTACTGTGGACTCTGTCTAATCCGGCATTTGTCTAATCCGAATTATGTGTAAACCAGCATTAGCACATTGATTTACAAGTATCTTATCATCGGCTATTTCACGTCATACGTATGGCACTTATAGCACATTTCTTTTTAGAGGAAACGCTTTTCAATAAGCAGCAAGGGATCTTTTACATGCACTTTCCCACAGACAGGACAGCACATGCTACTACCTTTGATTGACGAGTTGTGGAACACCGGTTGGATCGGAAAATAGCCAACAAATTCAAAGGCGGACACACTACGATTGAGCTACATCCCGCTCCTGATTTTATTACATACAATAAAGCTCTATGTGTGTTGTGATCCGGTACAGTACGTAACACTTGAACATTGCCAACCTTACATGAAACCTTGACATGATGCATATTGATAACAATTGAAGATATCCACCAAGTAATTCGATCTGTGAAATAAATCGATTTATGTCATTCAGGAGTCCTTCCCATTACACTTATGACCTCGATCAATAGTAAAGAAAAGCTATCATATGCATGATGTATTACACTGATGTTATAGATGTACTACACAGAACATGCATGGGTGTTCTAGTGGTCTAAAGATTGTGATTTGCGGTGTTGGAAATACTACGCGCATCAATGAGTACCTTACAATGGCGCCAACATACACTTTTCTGTTTTAAACTAAAAATAATGGTTTGTAGTAAGTGGTATTGAATGTAGCAGAATAATACAATTTTATTGACTAGTCAAATACCATCTAAATAAACCTTCCAGAATTGCCTTGTAAAAATACTTTACTTTAAAAATAGAGGGAAGCGGGTTAAATAGTATGGGTGGTTATCGTTAAAAACAAAGTTTTATTTAAAGACGCCACTAGAGCACATTGATTTCTATCTTCTCAGCGGCTATGGGACGTCATACATAATGGCCAATTTGATACATTTATATACACCCAATGCTTCCTGCAGACAGGACCACATACCACGATATTTGATGAACAAGTTGTGGACCACTTGTTGGCATTGAAAATAGTCCAAAGTGCAAATGGCTCTATATAAAAGGATCGATCTGACGACCACTACCGACTGAGCTACATAAAGCTCCATGTTTGAAGTAAGTCAAAGCAGTCTATATTTTGAAGATTTATCAACGCAGCATTGAAAAACATGTTTTTAATAAGAATAATAAGCCAGATTAATGTTTTAATAATACTAGTATCAAAAAGCAATGACTTTCTTAAATGCATCTTAAATATTTAAGAACATATTAAGTTTTATAGCTTTGTATTAGAAATCATATTAGCTGTTTCTACCCTAACATTAACCGGATTATCTTTTTTATTGACGCTTTTAATGTAAACCCTCAAAACGAACTGAATGCATCGTAAAACGTAACGAGCTAACGAGGGATTCTACACGTAACGACTATTCTATTACAAAGGTAGTTTTAAACAGCTCACGTTATTAAACTAACTATGATGAAAACGGCTTTAATGTCTTTTAGAATGACTGCTTCACAAATATCTCAAGGACTTTATCTGGAATCAATACTACTGGAAACGTGCCAGTCAAAACAAGAGTCATTATTAATAAAATAGTGAAAAATCTAATCCTGAATCTGCCATTCTCAGGCTAGAGGTTACGCTTGAATTAACCCACAACCATCTGCAGTGGGGAGATAAAGCTATGGCGAACAGTACTATATCTTTGTGGTTAAATAACACACATGAAGCAGCCAAGAACTAGAGATTTATTACCGATTGACAAAAATCAATAGCTTAATAAAAACCATTGAAATGAAAACATACGGGATTATTTTAGGCTCGAGAGGTCTGTTGGCTAAATATGTGGTTCTCAGACCCATTAATGCAGCAGTCAGCTCTCGGGGAGTGAGATTTCCGTGAAATGAAATGGGGCGGAGTTAATGACTAGACACCGTTCACAGGAAAACGATAGTAGGTCAGAGGAAACATTGAAGAATTGTCATACGGTGCAGAATTAATAGTAGAGGCACTTTTCCATGCTTTTCCACACAAAAGGTAGTAGGTCAAAGGAAACTGAGGAATTGGCATATGGTGCAGAATTAATTGTAGAAAGACTCTTCCCTGCTTTTTCACACAGAAGAAAGATTATTTATGTTAAACGATACTTGATATCTTTTACAACGAATTTATTTGGGAATATTATATATATTAAGTATTAACATTATGAATCTACTGTACAGGAACTAGGTCATAATTCAAATATATCAGGTGGCTAAATAAACGTCCTGACATTTAAGGGTTAATAATTTTGCAACAAACAATGAAATTGTTCTGAAACTTCACACAATTCAATAATCCGAAGTTGTGAACATATTCTGAAATTTTCAATTCCTTATGTGATAATTAAAAACAGAAGTAAAAATGAAATGGCAGAAAGTGGTTATCAATATACACCTGCAATGTCATGGATGGCACCTGTTAATAAAGTGTCAACAGAAGGTGTCTCGTCTGTCTCGCACCCTACGTGGTGTTAAGCATTTCAGTTCTGAATGTGTTGATTCCATCATGTTTGCTTTCTTGAGGTCCTTCTGTTGACATTTTATTAACAGGTGCCACCCATATTTTAAGTTTCTCAAATGATAACCAGTTTCTGCCATTTCATTGTTTTTACTTCTGATTTTAATTTTAGACTGTAAAAATACAATTATGATATAGAGACTTGAACAGTTTCGTGTATGTTAAAATCATCATAGTGTTTACTTGAGTGAACATCTCTATAAAAATTATACCCATCGTCTGTGATATTGACCGTCACACTTACAGTAGTCTCGTAGACAATTCCTACATTGTATTAACCCCAAGTCCCATTCAAACGTAGTACACGGAATAACAAAATAGCTGGTGTTAATGATAACGCCATCCAGCTGGAATTAGTTTGATAATAAAAACCGGATGACCCTTTCCAGATCCATAGTCTTGTAGTTACTGCAGCATCACCGATCTGCCTCGTACAATTAAACCGCTAATACCAGAACTATATTTAATGTTGACCTTTTCACAATTGGAATCCACGTTTCAGACCTTATCGGATTCGTTGTTTATCCATAATATTCAATCGTTCGGCGTAATTATCGCTTAACGCTCAAGTATGCTTGAACACAGCTGAATCACAGACGAAGGTAAAAGATCGTCTTAGCACATTGACAATTAATGATAAACTAAATCTCTTGTTATACGACTACTTGTGTGAGCATCAGACAGCCTAGTGCGGATTGTAGACAATTATTCTATGTTTAATCAAGTTGGTCGCTACAAAAATAAACCATGAAAGACAAAGGACACATAACTGAAGTACAACAGAGCATGTGGCTTGGGTAAAAGGTTACGTGGATCTTAGGTAAAAGGTTGTGTGGATCTTGGGTAAAGGTTACGAATTGTAGCGTCATCACTTCTCTGATAGTCGGCTATATATAGAAGATTCTAGGTTATTTATACTATTTATGCTATCTTAGACACACATGTTCAGTAGAACTAAGGTTAAAAGCAGTATTTTGAATTCATATTAGGACGGCTAAGCAAAAGGAAAAAAGACTTAAAAGTGCAATATTGATTTTCTTTTTATAGAGAACGTAACCGACAATGTTCGGAGCCAAAAATACAACCCACATGCAAATAACCAGTTACCTAAAGGTTAACCTTGCACATTTTCATAAACGAATAAAAAGTACAAACATATTATGGGGTCATATGGATTAATTCTAGATTTAGAACTCGTCCGACACACATTCACATACACACAAATACACATAACGCAAGAACTGCTGATATACCAGATGAAAAATAAAGTTTGTTTTATATATTGATGTTTTTTTTATTATCTATCACCGGCTATTGGACATCAAACACATGGTCATCGTGTAGCCTTTCTTTATAGGAAACCCGTTACTGCCACAAAGGTTACTCTTTCCGACATGCAGAAATGTATCTTTTGTATGCAGTTTCCCACATACATGACAACACATACCACGGTCTTTGATAACCAGTCGTGGACGATATACCAGATGATCACAAATAGACGGGAATAGATAAGACAACAGTTCTAATGAGGCGACACAGTAACACTAATTAAATGAGGACTGAACTTTCTACACTTGTGCTATGTGCTGTGGTGACCTATATGGACCTATTGATATTTAAAAATAAGATCACGTAGACACATTATTACATTTAAAACATAGCTTGAATTGAAAGGCCAAGCCGACTTAGAATTTAGCAATTGATTACCCAGTTAAATGGTAAAATATTCATTGAGAACACACGATTCTTAAACATATGAGGTAGATAAAGTAAATGAATTATTGAACATAAGAAAGAAAGGAGGGAGAATAATTGCTTTGAATCGATGGATAATGGATTAAAGAGGATTTACAGTATCATATTTCTGCAATGTTGACACCATTTGTCATGTGCCATGGATATAGGAGAATCTGGTGGTGAAAAAATGTATTGATTAGTATATTGTTTTATTACCTTAAGGTAATATGCATAGAGTTTCATTGTTTGGCAATTATAGAGAATGTCTAATTAGAATCTTACGAATTTATCTACACTTCCCTTGGAAATTCACATACCGAAATGCGATTTAGATTATGATAGCGGTTATGTTGTTTAAATCTAGGGTACATTCCCTTGCTGTGGCACATAATTATGTTTCATCAGCATTATTGTTTTCAAGGACTAATGTAAGTTTTCAAAAACAAAACCTTTTTTGGTAGATCTTTAGTCTATACAGCGATTTGGCGCAATAAAAGGACGTCTAACAGAAAACCTTAATGCAAACCAAGGATGTTATAACATAAGATATGATTATTAAGGATTACACCAATGGGACAGGACATTTTCTTTCTCGTACATTTATTTTCACCCGATTCACAGGTGCAAACACTGACAGACATTTTCCACTATTGTAGATATGTTTTGGAATCTGGTAACAGTTTCGTGACTTCCATTGCATTTACACATGTCATACACATACAGGTAATTGAATAATCAGCTGGCGTGTAGGTTATGTTTGTTCTGATTCTACAAGAAACCTAGTCATGGACACTTAACACAAGACAAACCTTTGACGTCCACAACTGGTTCATCAAAAGCCGTGACATGTGCTGTCCCTTGCTGCTTATAGAAACGATTAGCCTATGTGGCGGCAAAGGGTTTCCTCTAAAAGAAATGTTTCAAACTGACGATATGTAGGACGCCTAATAGCCGATGATAAGATAACAAAATCAATGTACTCCAGTGGCATAGTTAAACAAAACAAATTTTACTTTTCTTTGTGTAGCATTTTAAAACGGTATACATAAGCAGCTAAACAATTGCCCGAGGGAGAATTAGGTGAACATGGACGATGTAAATGTGATGACTACTTCTCATTACTTAGGACAATGTAAACAACGCGCAGCATGCTTGAATGGCTATGATGCATTAATTAAAGTCAAGGCGTTTTATTAATATAAGCAGATGAAGAATGAGGACACACACAACATGCGTTAATACACTGTGCTATTTACTTATTATCTATTTTTAATTAAATGCAAAGAAAGAGATGTTGGTTTAACAATATCCCAAGACATCACTTAATCACAGATTATTAGCTATGGTAAATATAACACATACGTAAATAGCAACTCGTGGTTTTGTTTTTAGAAATAAAACCGGATTTCGCCACATATACTATTCTTTCCGATAAGCTATTCTTTTTGATAAGTAGCAAGGGATCTTTCATATGGACTTTCCCACAGATGGGATAGCACATATCGTGGCCTGAGGAGCCAGTTACTGTTATGGAGCACTGGTTCGAAAGGAAAATAGCCCATACTGCAGATGGGTCCACTGAAAGGGATCAATCCGACGACCGACCGATTCAAAGGCGGGCACGCTACCGACTGAGCTACATCCCGCTCCTTGATATGAAAAATGCACAAGATTATTAAAACTTCAGTTTTGTTTACATTTTGTATTAATAAAATGTTATTTAATGCGCTTAGAACAGTTTTCTCTCATTGTATGAATCCATCTGAGCTAAATAATTAATCCACATAATCGGTCAATGCTTGGCGTTATTGTAGTAGTACATAGAAGTGCACTAACCGTGTTTCCTGTACATGTTTGCATTGATCAATATAAGAGATAATTCGATTGTAGTACTGTTGAATATTGTTGATCAATATAAGAGATAATTCGATTGTAGTACTGTTGAATATTGTTTCTAAAACATGGCGATTTATACTTGGAGATAGCTGTAAATAGGAATTTAACTTAAGACTGAGACATGTTTCACTTTACACATTCGGACAGATGCAAGTAGCCTACTTTATAACATTGGTTTGTCATCATTCGTTTGAGGTGTTTCATCATATATACACAACATTCAGAATGAAAGACACTGAAAATGCCACCGTGGTTCATCCCTGCGCCAGTGGATCATCTGCGACATTGTCCCACATACCAAACCCTGAAGAAAGCAGTCTGACCTTCAGAAAAACCCAGAAGAAGAAACGTCTTGGCTCCATGGAGAACCTAAGGGTAAAGTTTGTTTTATTTAACGACGCCACTGGAGTACATTGATTTTTATCTTATCATCGGCTATTGGACATCACACATAATTATGGTAATTTTGACACATTTCTGTTTAAGGAAACCCGCTGCCACCACACAGGAAAATATCACAAACAGCAGATGTCTCCACTAAGAAAAATCGATCCGATGACCGACCACCTCAAAGGCGGACACGCTACCCACTGAGCTACAAACCCGCTTCGCACGCCCTATGACGTACAGTAGCATTTTGACCGAACCACTGGGTCCATATCTATTACTGACGTTTTATTTGTATTTTCTCTTTTTGTGTGATACACTTCTGTGTTTTAGTAGCCATTACTTTCTGCGGTGCACATGACCAAAATAAGCCTCTCTATTGATACCAGCATGTCTTTTATATGAACTTTCCAATATACAGGACATCACATACTACAGCCTTTGTCAATCCGTGTGGGGATTTCTTGAATGGAAGGGCCTACAATGGAAAGACAAATTGTTTAACTCATAATGGTGATCATCATGGCTGTGGATATGATGATGACGACGTTGATCAAAATGAATGGTGATGATGACGATGGTTAATAACAATGATGATGCTATTTTATTTTCGTCCTTATGATAAACCAATAACAAAGAACTGAAACTATACGTTGAATACTTTCCTATTAAATGTGATGATATTGATAATAATAACAGCAACAATAATAATAATAACAAACAGTGTTGGTAGACTTCATATCTCTAGATGATGCATAGACAAACTGTTTGTGCCGTCAATATGAGCTTAGGATTTTGTTAAATTTCTCAGACAATTGTTTTCCCATATATTAATAAGCGGAATGGTCAAGCTGCCTGGAGAGAATATTAAAACATCATAATAGTGGTCCTCTGTCTATAGAAATGTGTTGACTCTTCTATCCTCCTTGTCTTTATTAAAACATCATAACAGTGGTCCTCTGTCTATAGAAATGTGTTGACTCTTCTATCCTCCTTGTCTTGGCGCAGATTATTCATCCCTCCAAGCAGGTTCCCAATTTTCACTAAGTCATTTTATTAGCTCAAAAAGAGATTGAAAGCGCTCAACCTTAGACGGAAATCATCTTCGAAATGACGGAGATTGGCAACGCCAGGCTGTGCGAGGCCCTAATGCCCTGTTGAATCATTTCAGTTGCATGATAGACTAAGCCGAATACAGGCTATTTCGGGTAGCGCCATGGGCGTAAGTAATAATGAAACACAGTATTAAATCCCGTCTCACTAACAAAATGTCCTTTCGATACATAAATACCCCGCGGCTAACTAAAATGTCGTTTTTCGCTTGATCACTTTTTCATTGATTAATAGGGAAAAAAATCATAATAGAGTTATTTGTAGTGAGTATTAGTGTTCTCCCAGAAGACATAATGAGCCAAAGATTGTCCTGAATGTATAATAATATATTCTAGATAATTCCAGTATAATTTTATTAAAATTATATTGTTTCAAGTAGTATTGTTTACGACCTAACTTATTTTAATTAATACACAAACTATTACTACTAAACACATATTTGTAGTGGGCATTAGTGTTCTCCGAGAAGACATAATGTGCAAATGATTGTCCTGAATGTATAATAATGTATAATATTTTTTCTTTCGATAAGCAACAATGGATATTTATATGAACTTTCCTACATACAGGACAGCACATACCACAGCCAGAGCAGTGATAACACCACCTGTTCGCTAAAGATGAGATTATTAAATCACGCATTTGAGAAATTCAAACAAGCTACTCTGATTTAAAAGAAGTTAAACTTGAACACGATCGATTGACATTAACGTACAAGTGATGTTTGATTCGATTAAGTAAATACACGTTAATAGGATTACGCTAGTAAACGGTATGGATTCTAAACACACCAGACGTAGAATAAACGTCACGAATTATTACACAAACAGACCTGTCTTCTACCACAGAGATTAACTGGGAGCCAAGATAAAACACTTTGTTTTATTTAACGATGCCTCTAGAGCACATTGATGTTTATCTTATCCACTATTCATATGGTTATTTTGAAACATTTTTAGAGGGAACCCGCTGCCGACGCATATGCTACTCTTTTCAATAATCAGCAAGTGATCTTTCATATGCACTTTCCCACAGACATGACAACACATTCCACGGCCTTTGGTGAAGCAGTTGTAGAGCACTGCTTGGAACGGAAAATAGCCCAAACTCCACTTAGAAGGATCTGTCCAACGGCCGACTGCTTCAAAGGCAGACACGCTACCGACTGGTCCCAAGATAGACATTACATTCTATGAATTGACTTGATCAATCAAAACAAAATAATGTTGAAGGTTACTCTTTATGGCTGATACCTCTACAGTAACGTCTGATAAAGAAGCAGTTTAAAATAAAACTCAAATAGCGAATGATATGTACACTTTGGTAGGTCAATGTCGTAATGTATATTTATAGAGCAATTGTCATCGACAGACCAATAGTAAATCAGGCAGAGAACTAGACACATTATACTGATGGATGAGCTCTGATTTTAATTAGTCACATTTTCCTGCCCTCTTCATCATCACAAAAATGAATACCCTATTAACCGATATACATGTATTTAAGATCTGTACTAAATCAAAAACATTAGGCTATGATCATTTCGCATTTCTATTGGACTATTTCACATCAATTTTAACAAGGAGGGAGATGCTGTAAAGTCCAACAAATCCTATTTTTCAAAAATCATCTATACCTTAACCAAAATCAATCATCAAATTTCTATTCTTCTCCGAGAAAGTCGGTTAACATTGCGGGATAAATCGCATGAGCATTGTTAAATAGGTTACCAGTGTCAGCCCAGAACAAAATGCACCGATGTTGAAACGCAACCCATGGGATGCTTAAGAAAGCATCATTTCCTTAATCAAAGAGGTATTTAGTTAGAAGGAAAAGTGAAGGAAATGCAGCTATATTATGTTTCCAGTGCATCCGAGGATGTTCTCACAATTGAATTGAGCTAAAGAAAACGTTTGAACAGAAAGATCTATGAACTCTGTTTATCTTTCTTCAACATGATACACCCGTCAGAGTTGGGAATAATACGAGATCGGAAAGCAACAGTAACGTTTGTTTCATTTAATGACGGCACTGGAACACTTCTATTTTTTTTTTTACAATGCAAAATAATAACTGTATCAACTTCATATGGTGATTTTGACACGTTTTTTTTAGATCTAACCCGCTGTCGCCACATATGGTACTCTTTTCAATAAGCAGCAAGGGATCTTTCATATGCACTTTCCCACATACAGGACAGCCTATATCACGGTCTTTGATGAACCAGTTGTGTACCACTGGTTAGAACGGAAAATAGATTCTATAAAGAATAACATTAATAACTGTCTCACACACAGTGGATGGTTTAAACCATAAATAACGCACAGGAGAGACGTCGGCTATAACAACTTGGTTCTGAATGTAGACGTTAAACACCACGACCTGACCTGACTAGAAGTGCATTGGAACTCTTAGAAAACCCTCAATGTAATCATTCATGACGTCAGTCCGTTCATTCTTAAAGCACCCTGCTGTCGACAACACAACCGACACTTCACAACTGATACAATAATTAAGTTTAAAACGTTTGCTTTGCGTTGACATCTCTTAGCAAAATATATCTGAGGGTGAGAACTGCGTGTGATGTGTGTTAATACGGAGAAAGCCACAGAGTCCCATGTTAAGCACATTTGCAGTGTCTGGGCTGGAGACAGACAGAGTGGCATTAGGTCGCTTGTGATGGAAGCCTCTTTAACCGCCATCACGTGGAGCGTCTTCTCCAAGACAAGACAAGTAGCATTAGTCACAAGTACAGACAGCTATGCGGGAAGCACGCAGATATTGGCTAAAATAGAACACAACTACGGCTGACATTAAGGTGGTATTTTAGTCCTGATAGTTATTATTGTCACATTAAAACACACGTTGAATTATCGTTTAAAAATGAAGTAGATACAGGTTTTTTTTTACATTAAAACACGTTGAATTTAAAAATGAAGTATTGTTCAGTTTGCGGTATTAAGAAATTGTAAAATAAAGCAAACAGAATAATGTTTCAGCACTATTGCATCGGTCCACGTGCTCTCGATGTAGTATATAATAATGTTCACAGGATGTTGGCTTATACAGTGATACAGTTTTGATCATATTAATTTAAATTATTCCATAAAATGCATGAATTATTAAAGAATACTGGTAGATGTATATGTATGCTTAGGCCGATCTGTATGTGTGTGTGTGAGAGAGAGGGAGAGAGAAAAACAGATATATATATATATAAACTGACCCCCAAAAGAAACGATACCAAGACTCTGAGAGACTACTGAAGAAAAACCAAATCATGTTGCTTGTTAAAAAGATATGAGAATGAAATTTTGTTCACAAGATGTCAAAACATCATTCTAATAATAATTTTAAAAAACTCTTTTGAACATGTAATATTGCATGTTGATGTTTTGTTTTTTCTTCAGTAGTCTGAGAGACTTGGTATCGTTTCTTTTGGGGGTCAGTTTATATGCATAACATTAGAAGCATTATCCTTTTAATTGCATAACATATATGTACAATATCTGCTTAATTGCATAGAAAATAGCAAAATTCCTTTTTTCATCTTCGAAACTGAATAATATGTGATCAAAAATACAAAATCATTGTAAAGGATACATCTTTGAATTTCATATTAAATTAATTATATTAAAAAGCGAACGTATTTTAAGGGGTAAGTACACAGTACATTTAATAATTAATTTGTATCTTCTTTGTGTTATAAACTTTAAATATTACCTAAAATGCCATTAATGGACAATAGCATAATCCTGTTAAAAGAATAAAATCTTTGTGCACCAAGGGTATGCAATTAAAAGGATTCGACTGTATGTGTTTAAGCACACTCTTCTTGAGCATGACATCCGGAATAACCGGATGTCCTACCCAGAACAAGGGTGGGTGTGGGTGTGTGGGGGGTATTGATTTACTATTATAGTTTATCCCTGTACTATATGTTTACCATGTTTGTTTACTCAGGCACGGATCGTGTTTACTTTGTTTACACAGAAGTGAGGTTATGACTGGATGGACAAAGAGATACATAGTGTCCAGATGGAGATAACTGGACAATGGTTGAAAGTTTGTTTTGTTTAATGACGCCACTAGAGCACATTGATTTTTATCTCATCATCGGTTATTGGACGTCATTTATATGGTCATTTTGACACTTTTTAGAAGGAACCGCTGTCGCCACATAGGCTACTCTTTTCAATAAGCAGCAAGGGATCTTTTATATGCACTTTTCCATAGACAGAACAGTACATA
>JAUTWP010222755.1:0-15201 GCA_033042655.1 Cyathermia naticoides | reverse complement strand
TCAATGGGAGAATATTCTCAAGAGGAAGCAGACAAGTGTGTGGTAGTACACTGGATTGATGCAATGAAGAATGGAGCAACAACAGTCATGATACGTACTATGGATACTGGCATAATCGTTATTCTCATTGGTCAAAGACTATGCAGCATCTACCAACACAATGACTTGTGGATTGGCTTTGGTACAAGAAAGAACTATCGTCATTACCACACAACAGCATTTGCCATAGAGATGGAGAGGAACTTTCGTACACCTGGCCAGGCTTCCACACCTATTCAGGTTTCAGCACAACTTCTTCCTTTTTGGGGAAAGGTAAGAAGAGCGCATGGGAAGCATTGAAGAGTTATCCATAGAAAAGAAAAGCGTTGCTATACATACACAACCACCCATTTGTCCAGTTGATTCTGCATCCCCACTCATTGCACATCTTGAGCGTCTCACTATCATCCTATTATATATGATAAAACCAGCCAGCAAGAGAAAGTGAACGAGGCACGACGAGAACTGTTTTCCAAGAAACAAAGAAGTTTAGAGAACATTCCACCAACCCAGAATTATTTATTGCTTCATGTAAAACAAACTATTTATGAAAGTGGTATATGGTCAACATATCGCAATGAAATGCCAGACATTTCAACACCAGATAATTGGGGATGGACGTTCTCGGACTATTTGTAGCATCTTCTGTGGATGACTACCACAGTGTAAATGCCAAAAATAGCCATTCATTGTACAATGATACCTTATCCCCTGGTAATGGTCAATGGGTGAGCTACCAGCTAGTATTGTGACAAACATTACCAGCTCTAGTATTCAGAAAAAACATTACAAAGGAAACTGTATTTGGTATTTTTTTCAAAAATGCTGAAACTTGCTATATAGCATGCATATTTCACTAAAATGTCACTTAGTGGTATCATCTTAAAGTAATTTTAATTAATTTTACTGTTTTATTTGATGTATTGGGTATCATTGAAATATATACCAGCATTCCACCAAATTTTGTATGTTTATCTCGGCTGTGTTGTCAAAGATCCCCTAAAATACTTGTATTATAAGGCCCCGGACAACAATTATATAATCCAAGATGGCCACCAGTCGGCCATTTTGTTTTTGATTAATCTGAAATTTCTCATGCTTCTACCCGTTTATTAGTTATACCTTCGTACCAAATTTCAGAAAGATTGATCAATTATTTCTTGCTCTTTATATTGGTTTGCAGTTTTTTCGAGTGGCCATTTTGAAAAATGGCCGCCAAACCCCTTTCCTACCAAAATATTTTTTGGAGCATAGCCATTTGTTGATCCCTTTACTAGTGCCTATCATGAAAATTTGGTGCTTTTATCCGCCGTGTCCATATAAAATCCCTAAGCCACTTGACTAACATTGCACTGCAAACCAGCGAAAATGGTGAAAACCCCTCATATTTTCAACATACCTGTACATGGGGGTTAGACACAGAATTTTATACTGTAAGTGGGTTTAAAACATTGTTAATATGACATACCATGATTTGCAGGGGGTTTTGTTTGAATTTAAAAAAAAAGTTATTTATCCCCCCTCCCTACTTTAATGTCACTGCCATTGTACTATTCACATGTTAGCTACTTGTGAAATGTTCCTAATCCATTTTGCTCTATAAATGTAATAACATGCTCTTTTCTAGTTCTTAGTATCTTGTTTTTAATTCATCATGAATACAGATATTTAAAACTTGTCATTTAAAGTTTTCTTTCTTACTTTTTGCTAGCCATTATCTAATGTAGTTTGTTTTAATTAGAACTTTATTTTCTAGTTTGTTAGTTTTCTACTTCACCTTGCTAAAGGGATAATTTTTTAGCCTTGGTGCATAGATGATAATCTTTCGGTTTTCATGCTGCACGCTATGTTGTATCCAGTGATTTAAGTGGGGGTTTTCTTGGCCGTTCTCATCTTTGTTGATGTAATGTTATCTACCGGGTATTTTTCATCCATTTTTAAAATACTAAATACAGTGAAACCCCTATAAACCCTACCCCCTCTAAACCGGATAGGTATACAATTCGGTCCCAATGTGTCCAATTAGTGTAAATCTTGTCCATGAAAACTGGACATCAAGGATTTTTTATTGCTGAACACAGTTTTAAATCATTTCATCTAGTTTTCACTGTTTGTATGGAGTAAGAAACTGAATGAGAAGCTTAATGAATCCATGCTGCAATGAATGAGAGAAACATCCATTTGTGGAGATAACTACATAACTAAATGTATTAACATAACAGAAATTTATTTTGGTGATTTGATAAAAACTTGCACTCTAATCCTTTTCTTTGTTTACTAACAATTTTTTGAAACTCATACAAATATTTGTTTATTACTCCTAACATACTGGACCTGGATGTAGCTCAGTCGATATTGTGCCCGCCTTTGAAGTGGTCGGTCGTCGGATCGATCCTTCTCAGTTGATCCAGCTGCACTTTAGGCTATTTTCTGTTCCAACCAGTGGTCCACAACTGGTTCATCAAAGCCTGTGGTATGTGCTATCTTGTCTATGGGAAAGTGAATATAACGTACTAGTACTTTCTCAGTTGTGTTAACCTCATAATATACTCAAGTTAAACTTACAATATAATCAGTTTGTTGTGCTAAAATTAATTTATTGTTAGTACCGTATCATCAATTGTCAGATAATGTGAAAAATTTTAAACTGTTAATATCAATAAAAAATGTGTGATTTGTTTTTTAATGATTTCTTTTTTTAAATAATTTTGGTTATTTTATTATAAATTATATATATGTATGTATGTATATATGTATGTGTCTGCATGTGCATATTTATTATTCTTTCTTCTTATTATTTTTTCACATCACACATTTTCTTAACACAGACTGATCTAAGACTTGACAGTTGACAGAGAAGTTACTTATACAATGTTAGTCTCATTAAGTCATTCAAATATCATATGAAGGTAACATCATTTCTTATAATTATATGCTATTCCTGCGTGCTTTTAAAACTCATTTGTGCAAGTGTAAGTAATAATATTAGTATTTCAATATTATAAAAACTCAATACAACTGCTTTACACTTTTGGTAATAACATTCACAATGTACCATAAAAAAACATTTACATGTATTTATTTACAATTTTGTAATCACTTTTATAAAAGATTTAATAATTATGATTTTTGGAATGTTTTGTCCAAATCTGACAAAAAGATACCAAGAATTTCTGAATGCATATGCAATGATCTAGCGGTTAATAAATTTTTGAACATTATTGCTCCAATAATCATAGTTGGGAAGTTGTTTAAGATATAATTTTTTATGTATATTGAAAACTGATGTATAAAATTCACTGTCATTAGATGTTGACTTGTCATCTAGGGTCAAATAATCTCAATCCCACCCTTTTTAAAAAAAATCTTTTTTTTTAAATCAATACTGTATGGCACTTTTACATTGATGAGAATTCCATGCACCGTACAGTATTCCAAATAAACACAAATAAACTAGGATCTCTAACATAAAATAAGGACATAGAAATTTGTAATTTGCTTGAATTTAATCATATTAACCACTATTTGAAATTATCTGGCTGTGTGAACGATCTCTGCTTCCTGCTATATTAATGATGGTACAAGAACCAGTCTAGCATTGTAGCAAGTGCTATCACACTGAATCCTATTCATATTTTCTGCTTCTTCCAAAATAAAACTTCTACAAGATCACAATCAAAAGTAATATGATACATGGTAGCCTAATAATATGTTATAATTTGGAAGCTTATAAACAAGCAATAATAGTAACACAAATATTATTTGTAAGACCAATTATATGAAAAAATTTCATAACTTTTACTAAGATAATTGTGAACATTATTACAACTATTGTTACTATGTCTGTTTTAATGAAAATTATTGATTCAGAGGTCAAAGGAATTTTTATAAGAAAATAACATTATTTTTTTACAGAAAATTATTGAAATTTGTCATGTCTTTATTTGTTATATTTTGTAATACTTAACATTTTCATGTTTATTATGAATTAATTTGGTAGATGGCTGTAATTCTGTTTGGATCAATAGGTTTATTTAAACAGCATTCCAGTTGAAACATGTCGGCATTCTAATTGTGCATGATTTAAAAATAAATATCAATGTTGTTTTTTATGTCAATTGAAAGAATTAAAAACTAGTGCATCTCACAAACCATACACAGTAGCCTAATTTTCAATTTTTATTTTTTTTACTTTTGTATAATGCAGCATATCAGATAGTTGTATATTTTCACTTTGCCCAGATTTACTGATGGCCATAATTATAATCCAGTAGCACAAAATTATCACTGATTCCTATAATCTACAACTTTTTCTTTCACAACTGAAGTTGTTTCTGTCAGTTCCATTGTTATGTTTCAGGCTTGTGGTACAAAAAACTTCATCAATATATTGCCATTCAGGAAATAGGACTAGTTCTAATACAGGAACATCTCATCTTATTTTTTTGTAACTACCTTATTTGATGTCAAAAATACAGTGGCCATTTAAACAAGCTGATTTGCATTTGAAGTGGGTTCAAAACAATAGTTAGTACCTAGTTTGTGGTGGGTGTGTTTACTAAATTTTATTTGCATAATGATACCATAATAAGATTTTTAAATTGTGATAATTTGAACAAGCTGTGACTAGTGGGAACAAAACAATAGTTGGTATCTAATTTGAGGTAGGTTGATAATGATTTAAATAATTGCGCCGATTGTTTGTGATTCGGTTGAATGTGTAAATATATCAGTTTCTCACAGTGAGGTTGTATATGTGTGGTGTCAGTAAGAGACGCTAACTTGATGAACTGGTCATATTTTTATCTTGTCAGTAATACTTTGCATCTTTTTTGCAGTACGACAACACAAGGGAAGTTGAATTGAAGAGATATGGCAAGGGAGATTACTTTGGTGGTAAGCCCAGAATTATGTTTTCTTTTTATACATGGATGATATTAAAAATACAAAGATTGGTTTTGATGTGAAATGGTTTTACAAGTATCAGCCAAATATGCTGATTCTAACAGCCTTTTTCGTCTTTTTTCCCTTTTAAAAAACAAATCTTATCCAATTTCTTTTTTTAATACCAAAAAAGTGTATCATGCTTAACTGTCAGTACCATATAGAGGTTATTTAAATTTTTGCTGTAGTTATTTTTCTCTAGCAAAAAAGCCATCATGCAACTGACAACTTTATAAAAAAAATATTCCTATCAATGTAAAATTGACATGACTTTAGGCAAACCAAGGACATAATTATACTTAATATGTTCCAATGACAAGTTGAAGAATGAATTGATATGGTTCATCATTAAGGGAGTCTGTAAAACATGATACGAAGTACTCATTAAACCAGTACTAACTGTTCTCGGTTTTTCACATCTCATTGATTAAATCCTTTGTCTGCTAATATCTAATCATATAGTACGTCAATTACATTTCTCAAATTATAGGACACAATTTTACCATCTGGAAAAACCACTGATTAATAATTGCAGCTACTTGATGTTAGACAACATGAAATTGTGCTATCATTTCAAAATGTACTATTTTGTTTGTGCTTGCAGATGGTCAAGTAATAATGTTTTTTTTTTGTAGAATTAGCTTTAGTAACCCACAATCCAAGAGCAGCCTCCGTCTACTCAGTTGGGAAAACCAAAGTTGCAGGTAGGTGGTGTCTTGCTTGTTTGTCACAAGCACATTTACAGGATTTTCCACCGGTGTTGTATAAATTGCTGTAGGCGAGGTGCTTCACCAGTGGGTATTTTTGGCCACTGGCAATGTCCTTTCGCTATTCAACAGCCCTTTTCTAGTTCTTAAGTTCGAGACCTATAACATTCAGAACAATCTGTTGTAGTAGATGCTTCTAGGTAATGTGTTATTGTTTTCTAGTTCTTGACATGGGTGCATTCGAGCGGTTGTTTATCCATCACTAAACATCTCAAGATATGTTATTGTTTTGTAGTTCTTGACATGGGTGCGTTAGAGCGGTTGTTTATCCATCACTAGATATCTCAAGATATGTTTTTGTTTTCTAGTTCTTGATGTGGGTTCATTTGAGCGGTTGTTTATCCATCACTAAACATCTCAAGATATGTTTTTGTTTTCTAGTTCTTGACGTGGGTGCATTCGAGCGGTTACTTGGTCCTTGCATGGATATCATGAAGCGGAACATCGATGAATACGAGGAGCAGCTGGATAGTGTGTTTTCCCGGGGTGACGTTTCCGACAGATGAGAGCCATCATCCCACGCTTCCATCCACCGGGTGCCCGCCTCATGTTGATCCATCTGACTGCATGATGTCAGCAATCGGTTAAACTATACCTCGACCACGTACTATTACAGCCTGGTCAGCAGATACAATACTCCATGAAGCGGCACAAACATTTCTGAACTGTTAAACGTACGCTCTTCCCTTTATGCTGTGGAAGTCGAGATATTTGTGTTTGTTTCTGTGCTACCCTGTTGTTAAGTGACTTGCAAGGTTTTCAACTAGTCCTCCACACTAATGGAGCTCTGGTGAAGAAAATGCTTTACATTTTTTGTGCTTGACAAGAAACTATTTATCAATAAATTGTTGTTTTTTGTTGTTCTTGGGGTTTACAAAATATTTTTATATTTATATATTTTTTGTAGTATAATTAAATGGAAGTTGTATTTATACTATCGTGTTATTGGTCAATCATTATCAATAATGAACAAAAACTTTTATTAACTTGAAAAAAACTCTGCCAGCTTATTGGTGCTGCGTTTATAGGCTGTGTTATGAATTATGTTGGTAAATAAAAACAAAAAACTCTCTATTTTACCTAGATTAAAGAAAAAATGTATTAAATGGAATTAAATTTGAGTATAAATACAACCAATTTGTTTTGTTATGTGACATTGTGTACTGTGCAGACTACAAATCACCACACAACTATATCTGGGTTGTACAATACTGAATACAGACAGACTATTTCATTGTTTACATGTCGCTTTTCATTCACTTCTTTAAAATTCATTAAGAGTTACATTTTGAAATTAAAAGTTAAAAATGTCAACAGAACTTTACGCCAAATGTTTTTAATATGATTTTGGACACTTTAAGCCAATTTCACCAACTAAGTTGAACATGTAAAGCAGGTCTAAATGAATATAAATATTTAAAATGTTTACATCACCAACCAAGTCTGTATAAATTTGTTAACTGTAAGTATAGTGAATTATTAGACTAACCCAAACACATGTCTAACTTACTATTCAGTGAAGTCAACTACATATTCTTTCATTCTGGATTATTTTCTAGTTGTGTAGTCATTTTCCATCGTAATTTGTAAACATCAGAACTGTTTAAAATTTAAATAAGGTACAAAATTTCATTGGAGAAGGTTCAAATGTCGGGAAGAAATAAGATTCAGGAACGGGTGGGTGATGTCAACATGGCCACTGTATTTTCAAAATGGCTATTATTATTTCAATGCATCTTGTACGTTTGTTGATAATAGTTTTTTTATGTAATTTGAAATAAGATAAACTTGGCTGTGAAAAAAACTATCAATTGTGCATTTATAAAATCAGTTCCCTTGGTAAAAACTGCTTATACCAACGTAAGTTACTTCAGATTTTGAAATATTGTCTCTATGAATTATAACAAGCCACCAGTTAAATAGGGTACACTCACCTTTCAGGAATATGTAGTGGTACCGTCAGTTCTTGATAATGATTCACTTCGTAAAAACTTCCCATGAACTTGTATTGTACATGAATACCATTTTTGATTAATCCTATTAAATGTTTATGTAATGAGTAATTGAGCAGAATAACATTGCACCAAAAACCTGTTTATGTGTAGATGTGTGGTAAAGGTCAGGTCATATTGTTTAATGTATACATTCAGAACCAGGCTGTTACACAGGATGACCCAAAAAAACAGAACCCATAAAATTTTTCACTAATCCTACATAGGTCCATCAAATTTCTTCAAATTTGGTCGATTCAAACTTCAGTCTATGGATGATCTGTCCACAAAGTTTTAGCCACCTGAGTCAGTTTGAATAGTTTTTATGTTCTTTTCAAAATGTTCTCCATGTGTGAGAGTCATTGACAATTTTGCGTGACGTGTGCAAGTGTGTCTTCAATGCCGAGGACAACATTTCGACATATGTAGGATTAATGAAAAATTTTATGGGTTCTGGTTTTTTTTTTGGTCACCCTGTACATCAGACCTACAGCTTTATCACAATAGCACATACAGACACCATACAGTCCTTGACCTTCTCATCCACCTCCTTTCCCACTCAACACATTCTCTACACCCGTCATACAATTAGTTTTCACCAAGACTAGAAAAACCATCTTTCCTCGTGTATCCACTATAACACTAAGTTTACACCTACATGTCTACTGTTACACACCCATGTCTAGTATTACACCCCTTGTCTAATATTACACTAGCAGGTCTAATGTTACACTAGCAGGTCTAATGTTACACTAGCAGGTCTAATGTTACAGCCCAAGGTCTAATGTTACACTAACAAGTCTAATGTTACACCCCAAGGTCTAATGTTACACTCTAGGTCTAATGTTACACCCCAAGGTCTAATGTTATACTCTAGGTCTAATGTTATACCCCAAGGTCTAATGTTACACTAACAGGTCTAATGTTACACCCCAAGGTCTAATATTACACTCTAGGTCTAATGTTACACCCCAAGGTCTAATGTTATACTCTAGGTTAAGTGTTGCACTCCCAGGTCTAATGTTACAACTGCATGTATAATGTTACACTCAAGGTCTAATGTTACTCCTACAGGTATAATATTACTCCTATAGGTCTATTGTTACACTCCAGGTCTAATGTTATACTCAAGGTCTAATGTTACTCCTACGGGTCACACTTTCATCCCAGGATACTGATGTCTGTTGGAGAAACTAGACAGTGTTGGTTGAAGAGCAATAAAATATTATGTAGAAAATCCACTTTGAGACAGAAATCTTTTATCAGTTTTAATTTAGTCCTAAAGTGTACTTGAAGATATTCGTGTCAGACAAAACTAATTATTTAACTAGTTGTTTCATATAGGGGAGATCAACAGAAGATTTGCATCAGTGTTTGTTAAAAGGCACTATTTCTGTTCAACTTTTAATTTGTATCCCAGGTGAGCTCTAACCACACGACACACCTTGACCCTCAGACTGTAGGTCGTCTCACTGCACACTGATGTTCAGCAAAGTGCTTGTTATGTGCTGCCCTGCCGTCCTTAAACCCAGTCAAGCTATCAAACTAATACATAATGCATTGCTAGAAAAACATAAATTAGCATAAATTAATCTGGAGTTGTGGGGGGTTCTGTACTGAAGTACGGGGTGGCGTCCTTGACGAGGATCGTGTGACAGACGTCGCACACTTTAGCCGCTCGGTTGTTGGGTCCCTGGTAGACTGACTTTGTGACACACTCCGTACAGAAGATCTTTCCACAGTGCTTACAGTGATGCTGAAAGAGAAATAATTACAGCAATGAAAAGTGTAATACTATCAGCAATTTAGCAGCTCTTATTGAACCACCTATAAACTAAAAAGAAAAGTTTTTTTTATTTAACAACGGCACTGGAACACATTGATTTTTATCTTATCAGTCATTCATATGGTAATTTTGACACATTTTTAGAGGAAACCCGCTGCTGCCACATAGGCTACTCTTTTCGATAAGCAGCACAGAATTTTTTTATGCACATTCCCAGAGACAAGACAGCACATACCACAGCCTTTGATAAACCAGTTGTGGAGCACTGGTTGGAACGGAAATTAGCCCACACTGCAGCGGGGTCCACTGAAACTAGTGCAACCAATAAAAACGTATCACAGATGTGAGATGAACACAGAGTTCAAAATGGAATGGTATTTAGAATGTGGAAATGTGAACTTACAAAAGTCCAATTAATATAATTAAACCGAACTGCTTATTGCTTCTAATAATTATGATAGAAAAAATCTGTGGAATAAAACATTGAAAACTGTTTTAGTATGATGAAGACATCTTGCTATGATCAAACAATCCCTACAGTAACTTGAGTAAGAAACATTGCAAGTAAAAAGTGGAAATCAACCATTTTGTTTGACAAATGCCTTCTTGGTTTTCATTTTATATAAAATTTAAAAAATGAAATTATTGTAACATAAACCAAAAAATTTAATATCTAGCAATCATTTTCTATCTAGATATACGGTACTAGTAAATAGATCTGTTATAGTTAGGATGTTGACTAAAATCAGCTTAATGTATACATTTAATATTTAAAAAACTACATTCACCATACATTTTTGTAAAGATCTTCATAGGATCAAATATCAGATTAAGAAATAACACATATATACATAACACACAATTAACATGAATAAACTCATTCCACATTTCAAAATAATTATATATACATCATAGTTATAAATTCATCTGTGCAACTGATCAGAGTTGCATTGATTATGCTCGTACATCATGGCGTGGTAATGAAGACATGAACACACTTGCACAAGGTAGGACACAATAAGAACACATTGATGGAAATGAAGATGAAATGTTATTTTATGTGATTCCGATGAATGAACATTATTTCAGTTGGACCATTCTAAAAGATAAAACAAAATGGTAGCTATGGTGAAAATTTTGATTCTGAAGGATAATGCACTACTCATTTAAATTAATTATTTTTAACTCATTAAACTGAAATACACACACACTACACATTTAAATTTATTAATTTTAACTCGTTAAACTGAAATACACATAAACTACTCATTTAAATTAATTAATTTTAACGTTAAACTGAAATACACACACTACTCATTTAAATTTATTAATTTTAACTCGTTAAACTGAAATACACACACACACACTACTCATTTAAATGTATTAATTATTTTAAAATGGTTACACAATAAAAATGAAAATATTAAAATTTAATAAATAAATCATGGCATCCCTGAATAAAATTTAACAAGCAATTATTTGTGTTCACCCTGTATTTTATTGTAAAACTATTGATTCTGTATTTTATTGTAAAACTATTGATTCTGTATTTTATTGTAAAACTATTTATTTGTATTTTATTGTAAAACTATTGATTTGTATTTTATTGTAAAACTATTGATTTGTATTTTATTGTAAAACTATTGATTTGTATTTTTAGACTAAATGAACAGTTAAATATTACGGTACAATAAAAATTAGAGCTTTTACACACCCTGTAAATAATTTTATTTTAATCAGTTTTCGGAAATCTATTATGTTGAACAATTACTGAAAATTGACTAATTTGAACACAATTTGATTACTAAATCCTCAGTGTTTGTAGCTAGAGTGTAAAACAAAGCATTTGACTAACAATAATTAAACTGCAAGCAACACCCTTACATTGGGAGTGGCCCCTGCATTTTGCCAGAGGTTAATCCCAATGTGAGCACGCTTGAACAATTCTCTGATAGAACTTTAGAAGAATGTTAATAAATTGGGGTGGTATTCAATTAACCACTTAGCTTTTGACTTAGTCTCTGAAAACGACTTAGCTAAGTCAAAAACTTAAGTTGGTATTCATAAAATGACTTAAGTCAAAACTTAGCTAAGTCAGTGACAAAAACTTCCCCGCAGTCTACAAATGACAGGAAAAGATGAATGAAGGAAAGAACACAAATAACTGAGATTTTGATGGAGGGATTATCTTCAAGGCACTAACATCACAGAGTTATGGAACTAAAATTCCATTACAGGATTTCATATAAGACGGTGAGCGGTTGTTATGAACATAGTATTACAGAATCAGTCAGTGCGGTTTCAAGAACATAGTAAATAAATAATAATAATATCCACTCATTTCTGTTTTCAAACTCTGATTAAAAACATGTAGGTTATGGCTACTAATTTGCCACATCTTTCTTCTAGAATGTTTTACTGTAATTTCTAAATTATCTTGTTATTCTTAACTCTTAACATCATGTATTTATTTGAAAGTTAAGAGCTCTAAACACTTTGTAACTGTAAGAAAATATACAAAGTGACATCAAATCATTTACAGTCGTTTTATCGTAGGAATGTTGCAAATATTCTCCTCACATATGAAACATAAAATAAGCTATCACTGAATTTAAAAATTAACCTTTTATATACAAAATTTAATTTAAAATATACTGTCAGACAGTGTTTATTGTTAATTGTATTACACCAATGTTATATTAAATATGTGCATAGATGCTCACAATGTCACATTCCAGATTCTCAAGTTTAAGAATTTGTTTCAAGTCACTATAATGCAGATTAAAATAGAAAGATTAATACACCATAAATAGTTTTCAACAATAAATCTAATCACACATAACTGGTAAATCTGTTAACAATTTGTTTATTATACAGTGAGAGATCCAGAAAATCCATTTAGCGGGCCCCATGACAAATTACAACAAAATAGTGTATCAAAAATGCTTGTAAACACCTGATGTAATACACCATGACTGGCCAGTTTTAATAGTTGTACCTTGGATTCTCAAAAGTAAAAAACAAAATATATATATTTATCATCCATTAAAGTATTTTGTAGGAGATATCACTGGGATTATAATTTGTGATATCTCCTGTGATATCTCCAGAGGAGATATCAAGTCTTCTGCGTTTTTTTCTTTCTTAAATAATTAAATTTACGTCATCGTCATTAGTTTAAACGCAACTGATTTGTCTAACCTTAGTAACAATGACGTCGTCAGGGAAGTACTCTTACGTTTGGCTAACTTTATAACGTCATAAGCCTGATGACATCATTTGATTTCTTGACGGGATTTTTTAACCTTCAATAAGTTTCAAAGAATTGTTTACAATTATTGTCACTAATGAAAAGAATGATAATGAATGATAAAAAGAATATACCCCTCATGTGATATCATAATTTATCAGCACTCATTGATAAAAGTATAAAAAAAACCTCTGCAAGCCTCGGATTTAATACTTTTATCAACTTGTGCTGATAAATTTTGATATCACAACACACGAGGGGTATATCCTCTATATATAATAAAATTCTGTTGTAAAATTTAGAGGGCACAGGGAGGAGTTGTTGTCTGTAACATGAATCTGATTTCTAACAATTTCAAACCAATGGTTTTTAATGAAGATCAATACGTAATTTTTATGTATGTATTTGTCGAATCCAATTATCACAGATTTCGGACAATGTTGGAAAATGTTCTGTTGATGGATATACAGTGGAATCCTCTTAATTGCATACCCTTGGTGCACATATATTTTATGCATTTAACAGAATTATGCCATTATCAATTACTGGAATTTTAGGTAATTTTGATAGTTTATAACACAAATAACATATACCAGTACTGGTAAATCATTAAATATATTGTGTACTTAACCCTTAAAAATACATTTGCTTTTAATATAATTAATTTAATATGAAATGTCCTTATTTTAGTTCCAATATACTCATGAGACTTTAAAAAATATATCTTTTACAATAATTTTGTATTTTTGATCACATATTATTCAGTTTTGAAGATGAAAAAATTATTTTTAGCAATTTTCTATTATTATATCAGCAGATATTTTACACAAAGGTTATGCAATTAAAAGGATACTTTTGAATGGATTGTATATAAAAAGGTTCTGTGCTGTGTAATGTTATGTATATAACAGGAATATGCTATTATCAGGTATGCAATTAAGTGGAGTTGATTGTATGTGCTAAACAGATCTGATAAACTGATTACTTTATGGACATAATATTATGTGTGATTAGTTTTAAACGGTTGTAAACTGTATTCTGTGTTTACACTTTTAACACAGGTTTCATGGCGGCTACACTGCTGTTGATATAAAACTGACTGCTATCTAGTAATATTTGCGTGCTTTCCTCGGTTGATCATATTGCTGGCTGGATGGTACGCCATTTTTAGGGTTACCAGTGGGCTTGTCTAAAAAAAAAAAAAAAATTGATTAAAAATTGTAAAAATGAAATTTTCATAAACACATCCTAAAATTTTAATAATCATACATATTGTGATGAGAATCATACACGTTTTTTTTAATAAACTTTATTTAATTAAAACAAGTATCAATTTATAACATTCAATAAAACAAACATCTGAGATTTGTTGCAGTAAGTGTCTGCTATAACAGCCTCGCTCTGAACATAGATGTTAAACAACTTGACTTGACGCAGTAAACCAAGGAACACATAGGCTGGGCTATAGCAACACATACTTTAATATACCAGTAAAGAACCACTGTCTGGAATGTGAAATAGCCAATCAGTCCTCTGAGAGGGATTGATCTGATGACCTACAGCACATCAAATGCTGTATGTATCAGTATGTGCTGGTCATACAAGAGGATGTTCTAGATGGGTGTTCCATGCTTTTATCTCAGTGTTATCAGAAAAATTACTCCAAATCAATTAAAAAATTAAAAACAGATCTAATAGCTCAGGTTTCCTAGCCAGGTTTTATGGTTAGATTTTTAGTCACGTTTCTAGACCAGGTTTCCTACCCAGGTTTTCTTGGCAAGGTTTCGTAGGCTAATTTTTCATCGCAAACCTTGCAAACATAATAGCTTCTTGAAAACTTGTAATATACATTTAACATTAAAACATACAAAAATCATTTTTAAAACTCATATCAACAAATTTTCTATAATATTCACAATTTGTAAAATATAACTTTTGTATTTTGAGATATTTATTGCAAACCTATGTTATGCAATTTCCTTATCACTACACACCCTACAGTTAGTAAGAAGTTGTCTGCATACTACATATATACCACGTATGGTGTGGGTTAAATGTCTTTCATGCAGTTATTATGTTGAGTTAAATAAAACTTTTATTATGTTGAGTTGTCTACTGCTGGTAAGACCTACTTGTATCTTATCACACTACTTCTACCTTCTACGTCATTTTTAATCTACAGAGATAATAGAATGTCAGCATATAAACCCACAAAATATCAAAATCAATGTGTTCTACTACGTCACTTCTACTGTCGTTAAATAAAACAAACTTTACTTTTACAATAGCCACTGATAAGATAAAAATCAATGTGCTCTAGTGGTGTTGTTAAATAAAACAAACTTTTCTTTTACAATAGCCGATGATAAGATAAAAATCAATGTGCTCTAGTGGTGTTGTTAAATAAAACAAACTTTACTTTTA
>JAUTWP010222644.1:0-15207 GCA_033042655.1 Cyathermia naticoides | reverse complement strand
CACACATACATACGTACACACATACACACACTCATACGCACAAACACACACACACACACTCATAACCACAGCCATATTACATACACACCTCCTGTCTTGGAAAGAATCTCTGGCTATGTCAGAGTTTGTGCCCACGAGAGGTGTGCTTGAATACTTATTTGGTGATGTAAGCACGTTAATCTTTTGTCCAGTCCACTCCACATACACACAAACCACACCAAACCACACCACACTAAATCCATACACCACAACATTACAAATGAAAACATATACTAGTACACACACACATACAAACATACACACCCCTATTTTCATCTCCATTCTATCAGTTTCTTTTCCCTCTACTACATAAAGAAAACATTGAACAGCGTGTGTACCTTGTGAACTGTTTTGAGAAATTTGGCTTGTGATAAACCTGCTTGGTTGCCTATGCGTATTACATGCATATCTAAACTCGCCCTGATAAAACTTATCTACGTTGCGTGCTGCCCGCCTAGCCACACACTGTGCTATCAGAGAACATGTATTCACGCGATAATCAGTATGACAGTCACAATGAAATATCAATTTGCTGACAACAGGCCGGCCAGGAAGGTGTTTATAGATCGACATCTTTTAATCTCTGATAATGTTCATATTCACCAGTTTGTATGCGTTCATATTGCGTTACATGTTGTACGTCTATTCATGGCGATGTGTGCCAATCAGTCAACAAGAAATGCAGTTGTTCAGTTTGCCAACAATGGAATATAAGAATTCGTTCAGTTAATGGACGGCGACTTAGTATGATAAAGTACATTCAAACTGCGTACGCTATGGCTGCTAATTGATAATATAAACATGTTTGAAATGCACGTTAAAGTGTGTCATATCTAAACTGGTTTCCCATTGTGAACGGATTCTAGTTTTGTCATAGGTTACTGTGGGAGCGTGCTTGAATGGTTTTCTGATAGGACGTTAAACTATTTTTCTTACCCTGACTCTTAAATTTATTGGGTGGGGACATATTTTTTTAATTATTATTATTGTGTATGGGTTTAACGTGATCGAAATAACTACTAGTATGTTAAGAATATGTTTTAAATAACATAAATGACATTTTATGAGAACTTTCACGATTCCATACCCTTCATATTTTAAATACAGTGTTCAGAGTAATAAATAAAGAAATGTAATTATATTATTCTAGTAAAATTTTCAAAATGTTCTGTATGTCAAATCAATCATGTTCTTACATTAAAATTCCATGACACGTCTACAAAATCACTCAAATTAATAATCAAAGCGTTATTTATTAGAAATAAAAGTAACTATTAAATAGTATTACTGTGTATAAATATGTACGTGGATTTTTTTCACACAATCTTTTAATAAGAAAATTAATGAGTATTTTATCCCATACAATTTAATACATATGAACTAATGAAACGTATCAAACCTAGGTGGTTCTAGTCTATGCTAAATAGGACACATTTTCATATATTACAATATATCACTCATATAAAACATACAAACATACATGAATATATGCGCACGCCAACTAAATAAAATGAACGCGGTGTAAAGCAGTTATGCTATTATATTATGTTAACAGGTTAGTGAGACATTAAATGGGTCTCTGAAAGAAATCTATTTCAAAGGTATTTAATGCATTCACCTGTACGTAATATGTATTGATATTTTACGTGCATTGGTGAATAATAGTTGTGTTTGTTAGTAATATTTATGATTAAATAATAATAAATGTTATCCGTTTTTTAAAATTTATATTGAATATAGTGCATAATTATCATATATTTTGTAATTGTTGATAAATTTACTTTTATATTTTAATATGATATATAAACTAGCTTTTATTAGTACGGTAACTCATATTATACATAATATATTACATGGATTTGTATCTAAGGGCATTCTGTGTTATGTGCATGCATATTTTATGTCTTTCATGATCGTATATAAATGTATACCTGCACAAATATAATACCTAGTATATTGCACGTTCTGTAAATAGCGTGCCATTTTACATCATTTTATTATCTTCTTGTGACTTTCAATAAATAAATAAATAATAAAATTAATTAATTAATAAAAATTAATAATAAATAAATAAATAATTTATATTACTACATATGCATGCACCTGTATTTATCATACATATTAATAATAATTTCATTATTATAATAAACTCCAAAATTAAAACAATTAAATTTACTTTAACAGGCTAGCGTACTAGCTGCTCGGAGTCCAGGCGCACCACTATGTGAGAATGGAAGACCTTTTGTAACCGACCCCTGTACAGGACAGGCAGTATGTCTCTGCCAACTGGGAGTTGACGGGATGAAGTTCCACCATTTTGTCGGCTCCCCAGAAGGTCTGAGGGCCCTTGGGCACTCCCCTGGGTCTGTGGAACCATCCGCGTTCCAGTCACCCCTAGTAAGTATATTTTGTATTTACATTTTATTATCGTTATAGTTGGAGGAATATTAATTAAATTTAATTTAATAGTGAATAGCAGTGTTTCTCCTATGTCTGACTAAATGTATATAATTGTTTATGTGTGTGGCGTGGTATGGTGGTGGTAGCGATGATGGTGGTGGGGGTGTATGTGTATGTGTGTATACCTGTGTGTTTGTGTGTGTATTTGTGTATGTATGTGTATGAATGTGTGTATGTATGTGTATGTATGTATGTGTATGAATGTGCATGTATGTATGTGTATGTATGTGTATATATGTGTATAAATGGGTGTGTGCATGTGTATGTTCGTGTGTGTGTTTGTGTGTCTATGTGTGGCTGTGTTTGTATGTGCGTCTTTGTGTGTATGTGTATGTGTGTATATGTATGAGTATGTGTGTATTTGTATTGTATGTGTCATATAAAGAGTAAACATTATGTTGTATTTTGTAACATAGGAATCCATCAGAGAATATGATTCAGTTTGAATATGTTTTAACTGTTTCTATTAAATAAAATCTGTCCTGGACAGTGTTCAGGAAGCTGAGCTATGTGCCCATGACGGCGTGCTTGAACCTTAGTTGGATATAGGCATGGACATAAATATGACCATTAAATAGAATCTTCTCTGCTTTCAGTTATGTTGTAATTATTTTAAACAGATGAATCATTCACGTTTTAAAAAACAAATTATTGTTGCGTTAATGGAGCATTTCAATTTCAAGACAAATTTAAATATTTAAAACATAAAAAACTATATTTTTCCAAGTAATTTTATATCCAAAGGAGTGTATATAACTCTAGTGTTACATTATGTTATAATTATTATGTTGAAAACATTTACTATTAAATGATTAAATCTGATGTAATAAATATTATTAATTGCCCATCAGTCCAAACTCTCATAATGCCTTGGACTACGGATATAATTATCTCATGTCATAGCTGGGGCTCAAGATAGGCGTCTTGTATAACAGCTTGTTCTGAATGTTGACGTTAATAGACTTCACTAAAATATATACTAAAATAACTGAAATCTGTTCATTGGGATTTATCTAGATTTTTTAGATTTTCCAAGCCATTTTTAATGTTTCGTTTAAATAAAAGGAAAACAAAAAAAATTGGCTCCTAATAGCCGATGATAAAATAAAAATTAATTTGCTCTAGTTGCGTCGCTAATTAAAACAAACATTAAATTAAAAACAAGTTCTACGTAATAAACACAATCTCCATTTTTCTGTCGATTTAAAAATAATTAGTTTTTTAAATTCCCCGATACCGGAAACATATCCACGTGCTGTGGCATGTAACAGAAAGCAAGTTTACGTCATAATTGATCAATTAAATGGATTACAGAGCTGTATTGGTGGCGAGGAAGCTGCAAAGATCTATCGCATTTTGACAAATCGACAATAAAAACGAAACGGCGTGAAATGGCTATTCAAACGCTCGCCCGTAGTGTGTTTTATAGGTTTTACATAAACTGCTTTATAATAGCTGATAATACGAGCTTTAGTACATAAAATTCTTCTTTAAGCGTCGGCGTGGGTGTCGTGAAACCACGGGAGTGCAGTCTTCACACTTTCCACGAAGACATTTTTTTATTAACGTTTTTCCATTTGTTCGTGCTTGAACTCTTTTGCTTACGCATGTTAAAATAGTTCCAGTTCAGTCCGTTTGTGAGTAGATACAGGGAAGGTGAAGACATGTTATGTGGTTTCCTATAAAATTAATGTCTTTTTTATTGATTTTATTATAAGTCATGATTGGCAGCTGGATGTTACTCAGTTGGTAGGGTGCCCGCCTTTGAGGCGGTCGGTCGTAGCATCAACCCTTCTCAGTGGACCCAGCTACACTTTGGGCTATTTTCCGTTACAACCAGGCTCCACATCTGGATCAATAAAAATAAATATCAAACTTTACTTTATAAGTCAAGATTAATAATATTATTGTTTAAAACTGCTCATTGTCAGAACTATATTTATATTCAAAACCATTATTAGTATTTCTTTCTACGAAAATTCCCCTCAACATTTGGGGTGGGAGGAACGTTTTTAATTTTTAATCTAAGAATTACATAACATCTAACGACGATTAAAAATTAAAAACATAATTATTATTATTAAGTTTTATAAAATGTTCACAGACATTATTACTTCATATAATTATGTTATATATGTTTCCTGTAAAATGATCATTGTATGTTTTATATATTATATAATTATTTATATTATATGAAAGTAACATTTTAATGTTTATACTATATGGACCAGTATTGCATATAATTCTAGTGTTTATCTGAAAGGTGTAAATATATTTGTTATTCGACCGTCGTTGATACACTTCCTATTTTACATAATTTATTTTATTTTTAACAATTATACATTGTTAATACTCCACTGTTAAATGATTGTTTTAAAACAACTATTGAGATTAATTTTAAATACTGTATGTCTGCATTTAATAAATTTAGTATCTGAATGAATTTCTAATTGTGTATGAAAACATACATCAAACTTTAAAATAATTATACATTGTAATGTAAAACTATTTTTAAATGTTAAATTACATGAATAAGAGGCAAATTCTAATACACATCACATTATTGGATTATTTAAATCATTGTTTTTATCAAAATTTAATTGTCAAAATACAAGAACAGTAATGACTGTCGTATATTTTACAATCGTTATAATAATTATAATATCTGGAGTCGTCACTGTTTATAAAAGACAACAACATTATTACTTTTTAGATAGATAAATTTGATTTACATAAACCATAGCGAACTGTTTCATTGTTTTTATAGTGTTATTAGCTTTGTTATTTTGGACTAAATAACTAAAGAGTAGTATATTAATTTATTAAACGATTTCTGTCCCTTAAATAACCAAACAGCGTATTTTGTAGTGCATGCATAATACATCTATTAAAGGATTTCTAGACCCACTTCCCGTCCTGGGAAGGGTGTCCGACATGTTCTGACATAATGCCCAGGAGCGGCGTGCTTGAACACTGTTTTGTGATGTAAGCACGTTAACACAATTCCATTCCATTCCTTTCTATCCCTTAGTAATTGGTTTGCCTAGTATTGGTCTAAACATCAGTGCATAATTATTATATTATAATTATTTGATAAATTCTAAATTATAACTATCTAAAGCTGTACAACATTGAACAACGATGGCCTATTGGGTATTGCATGCCTCGGGGCCAATAAAATCCTATACATGCATATATCTTTATTTTATTTAATACCATGCTGCATTCATTAATGAATGAATCTACAGGATTCAGTATACCTTGTGGACATATTTGCTGTAGTTATTAAGTCAAGTCAAGAAAGGATTTAACGTCCACATCGATAACAAGCTGTTTCAGTAGACGCCTGTATTGGGCCCTGGTTATGACAGGGATCATTGTTATTGCAAAACAAATCAATAATAAATGTTTTATTATCAACTGTTAAAATATTATTGTACTAACATGTGTCATCTTTCTTTTACAGACATGCACAACCGGTCTTCGACCAGAGCGGCACGGAGAGGCCTGGAAAACGATTCCCGCATCATTAGCTCATCCGTACGACCCGGCGTTAGCCCTGCACCCATACAGCACTTTGTAAGTCCAAAACGGCAATACTTTAATTGAAAAACGTGTTCGTCATCAATATACGTGTCTATAGGCGTGCGTCGTATCAAAGACACCGCTCTGTGTGTAAGTGAGGTCGGGCAGTGCCTTCCAAGAGCAAACCGTTTGCTTCAGCCGTATTACCATGATGTTCACTCAGTGATTTTCATATTACGGCATTGTTGCCCTAATCGTGGGTGAAAAAGCCAATGAGAACATGTTTCTCGGCTCACTGGCTTCCAAGACTTTCAATTGCTTTCTTGTTATTTGAATTTTCCGCGTTGGCGTTAATGCCGTGACTTCTGAAAAGGCTGCCATTCAGGGATTTAATGAAATTGAGAAATAATTCCATTATTTTCCTTTTGCTTTGCAGTTACGCTGGGCTGGATTTGAATAGCGCCGCCAGAAGAAAGGCTGCAACGCGGGAAACCACGAGCCCGCTCAAAGCATGGCTGAGTGAGCACCGGAAAAACCCATACCCGACCAAAGCGGAGAAGATAATGCTGGCTATTATCACCAAGATGACCCTCACTCAAGTCTCCACATGGTTTGCCAATGCCAGGAGGAGACTGAAGAAGGAAAACAAGATGGGCTGGGATGGCAACGACAAAGGTGATGATGATGACGATGATGACGACGATGATGAGGACGACAGTATGAGCGAGAAAAATAAAAATAAATCGGATCTGTCAAATAAAGGTAAGCATGGTTTATTAGTTGCAATAAAATGATGCATGGAATTACGTGATCTAAATAAACCTCTAAAAGAAACGTTACCAAGACTCTGAGAGATTACTGAAGAAAAATCAAAACAATAGCATGCAACATTACATGTTCAATTTTTTTTTTACTGTTATTAGAATGATGTTTTGGCATGTTGTGAACAAAATTTCATTCTCATATCTTTTTAACACGCAACATGTTTTAGTTTTTCTTCAGTTGTCTCAAATATTTTGATATAGTTTCTTTTGGTATTCAGATATAATTATAATATTGACCAATACCTATACAGTGGACTCTGTCTAAAGCAGATCCAGTTGGGATCAACGAAATGTGCTGGTTTAGACAGAGCGCTGGTATAGAGAGATTTTAACCAGTGTTAATGGGCCGATGAGACTTTGACATTATGCAGGTTCAGTCTGAAACCCGGATTAGATCAGCGTTAAGTGGGCCGTTGGAACTTTGAAATCATGCTGGTTTACACAGAAATCTGGATCATACAAATACGGGTTTAGACAGAGCCAGTATAGACGTATTTTATATAGAGTTACAGTAGCTGTACGGGACTTTGAAATCATACTGGTTTGCATAGAAATCCAGAATAAACAATTGTTGGTTTAGACAGATTTTAGCTTGTTGGGACTTTGAAATCATGCTGGTTGCACTAGACAAATGCTGGTTTAGACAGAGTTCCAGTGTAGACAGAGCACAGACGTTGTCTTTGATGGTATTCACATTGAACAAGAGGCCATGTCAAACCATTTAACGTCCACATTCAGAGCAAGCTGCTATAGCAGATGCAAATCTTGGGCCCCATTAATGACAGCCATTTCTGCTGCTCAAGACAGGAACTGAACAACATACTCATTCAGGTGTTCGTTGTTTCTTATTTACCTAGATGTAAGACCAAGATGGTTCAAGCCATCCACTCTCTATATTGGCGAAGTCGGAGTTTGTGTCCATGACAGGCGTGTTTGAACCCTTATGTGACGTTAGCACGTTAAAACTATTTCCCATTCATTCTAGCCATCCAGTGCGTACGGGAATTGAACAACATGTTAGTTATTTCTTATTTACCTCGGTACACTTGCTATAAGACCATGCTAAGCATATTGGACGTTATATACAGGAAGTACTGATGTCCGGACTGGCTTGTTACTTGGTTGAAGCATGTTAACGTTGCTTCCTGTCCATGTTTTAGCAACATGGTAGCACAAGATAAAAAGAAAGAAAATAGCACAGCAATGTAGCAGTGAAGTGTTAGACGGCCATCTTGGTCGTGCCTCGAGGTGAAAGTCGAAAGAAAGAACATGGAAGTCAAATACAGAACGTGATAGGTTGGACAGAACGCAGTGCAAGAAGCGTGTCTAGCGAGTCACATCCCAACCACAGCCACGACGTTGTGAACAACGCCACGACGACACGAATAGCGTTCACGTGTAAAAGTCAAATAGTTCATCACTTGTTGTCTGTTACAAGTAGAATGTAAAGTTGTTAACCATACAAATGATTGTTTTTACGTGAATAACCGGGAAGTGGATAGGTTCTGGTGCAGAGATTAAAAATAGTGTTCCTATGCTCGGATTTGAACTCAGTACATACCACCATTGAGCCTGATGTGAGAAACTCGGTGCGTGTGGTTTTATACTCTTCCAACTTGTTTAGCAGTAATCTCATACTAAGCTGAATACAGTACAGGGATTAGAAATTCCATGTTAAATGTCTCATAAATATAAACAATCTCATAATAATATTATTAGAAATCCAATATTAAACATATTGTATTAAAAACACTATATTTGAATTCCCATATCGTGTTAGAAATCCCATATTAAGAATCTTGATTAAAAATTCCACATCAAACATCTTGTATTAAAAATCCCATTTTGAAAATCCCATATGAAAAAAGGTTCATATTTAAACAAAATTAAATCTCCTACTGACCCCCCCCAGAAAACAGTGCGTAGTCCACTACGTCTCTATGTTGTTAGACCAGCCTCCGGATTTGAGGCTGGTATGTACTGATCGAATCTCTGTCGAAGCATGGGCTTTTTAATCTCAGTACCGACTCCAACTCAGAGTGAGCTCCGCACGGCTCAGTTGGAAGGTGTATCTACGTACACCATAATTGGTTTGACAAAGGCTATGGTTTGTGTTATCCTGTCTAAGGGAAAGTGCATACTTATGAAAGATCACATGCTGCTCATCAAAAAGCGTAGCCGCACTAGTGTGGCGGAAGCAGATTACCTATCTTTTACTAGCATTAATATCTGTCCTGTGCAGTTCAGGAAGCTGAGTTGTGTGTTCATGACAGCGTGATTGAACCGTAATTGGATGTAAGAACAAAAATAAATATGACCAACCAACCATTGTCAATGGAATCCTTTCACCGTGGTTTACTGAAAGATGGTCATTTCCCCACATACAGGAACGACAAAACATCATTTCAATTAGCGACGATCTGTTTTCCCTTATCCTCAATCTATTGTTGCCTACAATAATAGATCACTGTGCAGTATGTACGATAGCTGTCAGCGAGGCATCACAGCTTACTCCTAGTACCTTGGGCTACCAGACACGTCCTTCGAGTGTTAGTAATCTCCTCTCCACCAAACAGTTTGTCAAACAAAACACATTAGACATAAGACGTGTTTTCATCTGTCATCCATCTACAACAAAACTAAATTAAACAAGGTCTTGCATGACCGCAGCAACGTTTTTTGTCTGTCAGCCACCTACAAGAAAAGGAAATTAAACAACGTTTTGCATGACTGCAGCAACGTGTTTTTCTTCTGTCATCTACTACAACAAAACGAAATTAAACAGCGGCTTGTAGGACGGAAGCGACCTGTTTTGCGATTAATTATGGCAGACCAAAAGTTAATCCAAGTTTGTGTAATTATTTGTAAAGCGGACTAAAGATTAGTAGGTATTCATGATGGTCAATGGGAGATAGATGTCAAACAAGATTGATTATGTGTGTTTGTGGTATGATCGTTTTGTTACTGGTTAATCTGTTGGTTTTGTTTTCTCTCTCGGGTGTATCAGAAATACGTTTGTTTGTTGTCTCGTCATCACATTAGATGGGGTATTATGAAATAGAAGTATTATGAAACGTTCTGCAGTGTTAAGAAATAACAAACTGGTGTCATCTTTAATTAGGAAAGATCATTTGTGTAACGGTCAAGATGCAAACAACAACAATACTCTGAGTAAACAATTGTCGTATATAACATGTGTACAAAGCTGGCTTACATAGGGGGATAAAATATACCGTACATATACTAGTTAGTAAACTAACAGTTCTGTTACAGAATAATGCTCAATATTTAATAGCTCAGAGTATTTGGTTTTATAATATTAATAGCTTCAATGGCATAACTGTTATTACAAACACACTAACTCTGTCTCTGTCTATCTCTCGTTCGCTCTTCCCTCTCTCTGTCTCTCTCTATATATATATTTCTCTAATCTCTTCTCATCTTCCTCTCCCCTTTCTTTCTATATCTCTTTCTCTCTCCCCTCTCTCTTTCCACTCTCTCTTTCTCTCTCTCTATCCTTTCATATTGCTTTTGTTTTCTCGCTCTCTTCTTTCTGTGTGTATGTCTGTACGTACGTACTTAGTGTATGTTTATGTAACAGAGCCGTTGTTACTTGTTGAAAAAATAGCCTCTGTGAGCATTCGTTTTTATGAAGACCACTTGTAAATATCGTATGTTTGACACATACAACACAAGGACGAATGTGAAAAATGAGAAAAAGATGGGTTCACACATTGATTCTCAAATCATGCTGCTATTCATGGTATCATTCTGTTTAAACGAATTGGCTTCAATTATACGCGCCGTCAGTTTGCTATAAGAATGATGCTTGACACTGACAGGCACTCTGTAGCATGCTTGACGCTTAGCTAGCATCACAATAGCGTCTCATCCTGCTAACATCAATGTAGCATCTCTTTTAATCAACAATAACTTAGTCAGCCCACTAAGATATTTCTTAATCGTTCAGTGTTTTATTCGACTTTTCCAACTGGTTAATTGATGAATGCCTTCCATGCGTTTTACCTTCCAGTGTCCTTGTAACGTTACGTCGAGTCAAACCGTTTAACTTCTACATTCAGAGTACGTTTTTACAGAAAACGCCACATCATCCACAACAAAAGCAATTGTTTTACATTAGAGATAGATTACAGTTTCAGCATTTAGTCTAAACTCTAATAAAAGTTTTATAAGCAGAGGACATTATTTTATTTAGAAAGGTGAATATCAAAACGATTAAAATTTAATAACACAACTGGTTCATTAAAGGTTGTGGTATGTGCTGTCCTGTCTGTGGGAAAGTGCATGGAGTATAAAAGGATCCCTTCCTGCTTATCGAAAAGAGTAGCCTATGTGGCGGCAGCGGGTTTCCTCTAAAACATGTAAAAATGAAAATATGTATGACGTCCAATAGCCGATGATAAGATAAAAATCAGTGTGCTCCAGTGGCGTCGTTAAATAAAACACTTTACTAAAGTATGAGCATTAATCACCTCTAAGCATTAAGCATTAGACCACAGACTAGAGTCTGAGCATTTAATCTAGACTTATTATAAAAACTTGATTTTTTTACAAATAATATTATCTTAGGAAGCTATCGGTGATTGATGATACAACATGTGATGGTAGATTAACAAACTATCTTTTTTCTCTGATACCTTGCTAGGATTACTACCTGTGTGGCACCTGATAAATGTTTATTAGTGTTAATGTCAAAGTAAAGTCTGTTTTATTTATCGACGACACTGGAGCACATTTATTTTTATCTTATCATTGGCTATTGTAAAAGTAAAGTTTGTTTTATTTATCGTAGACACCTGATCACATTTATTTTTATCTTATCATTAGACGTCATTCATATGGTAATTTTGACGTCTTTTAGAGGAAACCCCCTCCCGCTACATATGCTACTCTTTTAGATAACCGGACTGGACTGGAAAAATGTTTAACGTACTTACATCAAAGCACTAGTTAACCAGCAAGCGATATTTTATATTCACTTTCCCACATACAGGAAATGGTGGAAGCGAGGTTTTTTAATGTTAGAATGTTCATAGGTTTCACGTCCAATAGCCGATGATTAAAAAACAATCAATATGCTCTAGTGGCGTCATTAAATAAAATAAACTTTACTTTAACACCTGTTAGATCGAGTTAGTTCCAATGTCTCCCTCTCTCTCTCTCTGTGTGTGTGTTTGTGTGTATAACTGTGTGTGTGTGTGTGTGTCTCTCTCTCTCTCTGTGTCTCCCTCTCTCTCTGTATGTGTGTGTGTGTGTCTGTCTGTGTGTGTGTCTGTATGTGCGTGTGTGGTATGTGTTCATATGTCACTGCTTCTAGTAGTATATCAGCACCACACCGCATCTGTCGTGTCACACGATAACGTTATCAAGCTACTTGAACCAGTACAACAGCTAAACGTCCATACATCTCAACAAGCCGCGTGTTTTGACATCATACCCAAAAAGGCAACGAGATTTTCAACTTTCTTGCACGTACTGATCAAACTGTTTGACCAAACAGCAAACACGTCCGTCAAACGTCATCCCTCCGCGGTTAGAGAGGTGCGGAGTGATATGTGACAAAACAGTCCGATAAGAAGCCACTCGAGAGCAGATCACGGCAATGTTTGTGACACGATTGTTATGAAGTTTGCACAGTTACAAATAATCGTCGACAGTTAATTGTGTTTAGAAGTCAGGATGTTTGCGCGCGACGATAGTAGCCCAATCTGTCGCAAGATCGCGTTTTAATATAGACTGATACCATACGTTCCTTCTACTAATCACAGTGTATTGTTATAATTATTATGGTGCAATGTTTCGAAGAAAATATCAAATATAATTTCCAATTTTTAGTTTTGTAAATACATGTAATAAATTTAGTTTTATTTAACGACGCCTCTAGAGCACATTTATTTTAGCATACCATCGGCTAATCTGCGTCAAACATGGTTATTCTGACACATTTCTTTAGAGCAAACCCGCTGTCGCCACATATGCTACTCTTTTTTATAAGCATCGAGGGATTTTTTATATGCACTTTCCCACATCTATAGAGAACAGCACATGTATACGGAAACACTAGTAGTCGCAACAACAGCAGTAGCAGTAGTAGTACACTCGTTTACCGTATCAAATAATTATAATTATATGTTCGGCAGCCGTAAGGTGGACCTTTGTTGTTGTCATCCCTGGATCGGACAGCGGTAATTTTGTGAAAGACGCACATGTCACAGTGGCAAAACAAAACAACAATAAAATAATAAAGTTTTGAATTATGAACCGTGACACCTTGTAATGGAACCTTTTTGTTCGGGATTTGTTTCATAAAACGATATTTTATTGCGTGTTTTCACCAATTTCAATTTTGAATTTTAATATCCAACGAAGACGACCGCCGAACGCTAGGGTCGCATCGCGTTTCAGGACCAGTCACTCTGTTTGTTGTCCCTCAGTCACAGCCCTCCGTGCTAAACAATGAATACACACGAATTTTCAAATATCAATTTATTTCTGTCAAGCGCTAACAATATAGTAGCCATGGTTGTGATTTTCTCATCTTACTCTTGCTGGGTCTAGCAATTATGATTAGCTGTACTCGCCACGTGGTCGTGTAGACAGGGCGTCGCGTGGCGTTCCCTCTACATTAATAATTTAATAAACAGTGAATACCTCATTACTTCATATTGAGATGTCTTCAATAAATAGGTGATTTTAGTGCACACCCAATATTTAATTAAATGTAAATGCATGTACTGATAATGTTATTAAAACTACTACTACTACTATTATTTCTAGTACTACTTCCACTATTAATAATACTATTAATAAGTATTCCCATAATAATAATAATACTATTACAATGTACTATACTACGTAAAATTATACTACCACTACTACTACTACTACTACTACTACTACTAATAATAATAATAATACAACAAAAACAACAACAATAATAATAAATTATTATTACTATTATTATTATTATTATTATTAATACAACATAAATAACAACAACAATAATAATTAATAGTAATCGTCATAAAAATATAATAATAATGATAATTTGCAATAGAATTAATAGCAATACAAGCATGTGTTTGTATCATGACGCCCCAAACAGAATAGAATCTTCAACTGATGTAAACATAGTTGAGCATGTTGTCTTCGTTTGAAGAGGAAATATATATTGCCACTTGTTATCTTTTAAACTATACTTCTTGTATGCGCAGTTTGTAGACAGGATAGCACACACCACGATGTTTGCAATATACTTCACATTGATAAACGATTGGTGTACTTCGCTAGCCAACTGTAGAAATACTATTTATATTTGATTGTGTAGTTTGTTTTTATGATTAATTTTATCATTGAATTTTTTATTTTGTGTAGACATCAACAACGTCTCTTCATCTGGGCATACCGACGAGAGCGACATTGACCTTGACATCTCAGACATCTCCGATGACGACAGCATCAGCTACGCACACAATAAAGAGAATTCGTCACGCGGTAAAGACATGACACACCCAGGCAACGTGTTCAGTTCCAGCTTCCCCAATGTTCCACTTCCCAGAATTCCCAGCGTCGTTTCCGGAAGTCATGTGACCGGAAGTGACAATCAACACGCACAAAACGTGAACAGGAACTGTGATCAGGGCAGGAATGTAAACTCGGTTACAAAACCAAAAATTTGGTCCATTTCTTCCATCATGGGACTCGATTCCCAGGAAAACAAGGGGGATAATCCATCTAATGGACATTGTGAAACCAGCACGTCACAATCATCGTTTCAGACTGATCATTCTCACAGGAATGCGCTTCATAGTTTTAATTCCGTGGCGAGGACTCCAAACAAAGTTGAACTGGTTGCACAGTCGCTTTCTGTATCACCAAATAGTAAATATTACGAAAAGACATCTTCACCCCGAAAATCTTGCTCCTCAACAAGTCCGGTTTCCAGACCAACACTAGACACCCCTCCTGACACCCCTCCATTTGAGAATGAACCACACCCAAGCACACACCAAAATGAAAAGAACTTTGTCTATGATGCAGTGAATTTAAGAACAAAAACGAATTTAGGTGAGTTTGTTTAAATAATGATATGATAGTGATCCCTCATAAATGGTATGTAAATTAAACTGAATTGATGTTTTAAAATTAAAATAAATTAAATATATACTGACCCCCAAAAGAAACGATACCAAGATTCTGAGAGACTACTGAAGAAAAAGCCAAACCATGTTGCATGTTCAAAAGATTTATATTCATGAGAATGACATTTTGTTCACAACATGCCAAAGCATCATACTAATTAAAAAAATCCTTTAAACATCCAATGGTGCATATTCAT
>JAUTWP010222533.1:0-15207 GCA_033042655.1 Cyathermia naticoides | reverse complement strand
AATTTTATGTTGTTTTGCTTTGCGTCAAATAGTGACACTTTTTGTAAATGCACCATCATTAGAAAGTCACCAAAAAACACTTGAACAAAAATTTCAGTACTCAAGAGGAAGCGATGTCTGGCATGTTTAGTAATTATACTAGCAGCCGACAATACCTAAGCGATGTAATTACTGTCAATTGTATATTTTATACATGTATTCTTATTGTAGAAATTGAGGAGCAGGTGCGGAATATCCAGGCAAAGAAAGCACAGCTACAACAGGCTCCACGAGACCGTGAAGGTGCTGAACCAGAACGCGTTGGTCTTGGTGCAGAGGGACACTATGATGTTGATATCTATGGTGGATCGGACAGCCGCTTTGATGGATATGTTACATCAATTGCAGCAACTGATGAAATTGATGTATGTTTTTTTTCAATATTTATTTCCATAATTTAAAGAATATGACATTTGTGTTCAATGCAGATTTATTTGTGTGTGATATAATGAGTAATATTTTAATTGTAGACATTAAATAAGGATATTTAAAAAAAATATTGCAGGGCTTAAATTTAACGGCATCAGTTGCCACTTGTTTTGTATAAATTCACTAGTGGCATTTTTGGACCACTGGCAAAATTACTTAGAACTGTTATTTTTACTTACAAAATTGCAAAAGTTAAATTTTAACAAATTGCCTTAGCCTTAGGTTTAATCAAAATTGATGTGGATTACAAATTCTTAAGTTCGAGCCCTATATTGGGATGTTAAATATCATTGAACAGTACACATTTGACATCAGAATGTCCACATCCACGTTCAAATTTGTACGTTACTACAAATTTGCTATTGATTTACAATGACCAGATCATGTCTAGACTGAAATAATGTTTGTTAAATAATTGGATGTTTTTTTATTTAGGAAGATGAGGAAGTGTCTGCATCCTTTCCCAAGAGATCAACATATACAGCACCATTGAACTTGTTACATGAAACATCAGCTGATAAAGTAATATGCTGCTTTGTTTTTTTCTTTTATGTACTATGATAATAAGTATAGTTTATTCTTCATTTTTGGGATAGTAGGACATAACTAAAGAGCAGCCAATCTGGTGACAATGGGTTTTCTCTCACCGGTTGCAAACACTATGTTTTATGGGGATGGCAACATAAGTTTCATTTATCTGAGAGTTTGTGTATACGTTTGTAAAATTTATATCATCTAGGGGCCCTTACAAATTGTCCAGTCATTTCTCTGATAAAAATCTAGTTTTTCATCAGTTTCCATTAGCAAATAATTTATTGAATAATTATTGTAATTGGTTAGGCTAATTGAATTATATTACCATTTTAAAAACAAAAGTTCCATTGCGCATAAATGTATTAGGCAAAATTATAATTCTTCAAAAAATCTTAATTTAGTTCATCGATTATCATTGCTCATGATTTTAAAATGGAAGATTTATTTTCAAATTTGCTACCTGTTGTTTCTTCTCTCATCAATGAATGGATAACTAACCTATAAAATTTATTGTTAGGACTATGATCCGCTTGCTGAACATCGTATTCCAAAGATATCCGACAGAGAGGATGAATACCGTGCACGGAGGCGTAACATGATCATCAGCCCAGAGCGTTACGATCCATTTGCAGACGGTTAGTATCTTTTCTGTGATGTGTTTACATTATTTATTGTTACGTTTGTGCACCATGTGATTTTAAAAAGTACACCATACCTGTGCATGATATCATGACATGTTATTTATCAATTGTATGTATTCATTTCTTTATATCATCTTGATGCAGTTTCCAGTATGTTTGAATCATGAATAATCCTATTGAGTAGTTGCTTCTTTAAAACATGCTTTAGACGGTGGGGTGGGGAGTTGAAGATATTTAAACTGTCACACTCTTTGTTTGCAGCCAGTTATTAATCAGTTTGTCAACCTTCCTGTTAGTTTGATCTTGGCTTTCATTATAATGATCATGTATACTTTCTTTTTTTCTTTTTTATTGTCAGTACATCTTGCATTTTGAATGCAATTTTTAACTAAATAAATATTCACAGTTGTTTTAACAATACAATGGATTCTATCTAATTCAGCATTTGTCTATTAATTCAGATTCCTGTGTAAACCAGCCCAATTCCAATGTCCCGTCCAGCTACCATAACCCTGTGAAAATTAGTCTAAACCAGCATAAAATCTGTTGGTCCCAAGTGAATCTGTTTAGACGTCCACAGTATTAAAAAAAAAAGCTAATGTTTTACATTATCTGAAATGTTCTAAAGTAACAAAAACATATTTGTCTTGTTCTAAACTTTCAAAAAACTAAATTCTTTTTTGACCAGCAAAATTTAATTATTGTTTCTAAACATGGCATCTTTGTTATCAAATCATTTTTTAATGGGTTTTTTTTTTTTAATATTCATTGCATGATTTTATTAATAGGCTATATATATTTTAGCTTCTATATCTTGATGGGTGTGAGTATGCGATGGTGTGATTTTAATCTGCAGGTAGGGCTTGTTATACTCGGCAAGCTTTAAGCATCCAAACCTTTTACATAAAATTTTTATAAAAATAGTAAATCATATTTTGTTAACATCATAGAATAAAGTCAAATACTTGCTTGGCTGATTGTTTATTGCAGGTTTTACTATTTTTACTTTCCCTTTTCTCAGATTTTGTCTTTCAGTTAAGATTTGTGAAAAAAATAAGATTACTTCCATATTTTTTTTTAAATAATTGACCATGATTTTTTTTGTCCTGGAAATATTTTTTTTTAATGTTTTAAACTAAGTATTCATTTCATCCATTGTGTATACTATTTATAAAATGTGTACAGACCTTTTAGTTGGTGAATAAATGTGTATATAGATACACCTGACTGATTGCAAGGTTTTGACTGATTGTGGGTATGTGAGGTTACATTGTCATCTGAGGGTTATTAAATTTCAGTACTAGCACCCGTAGCAAAACAATTTGTTATGAAAATATGTTTGTTTTAAAATTATCTCGGCTAAAAAAAACAAATTATTGTTTAATAATGGTCTAGCATTAGCCATTAATATAAATTGACATTTCTGCGGTGTGTCGTGAATTAGTTATTTTAAGGTGGTCCAATTTTGTGAAACAGGGATGTGTTGAACCTCCAATACTTTTCATACAGTATGCATACAGAGCCGTCCAGCCTCAAATACGTATGCATACTGTATGAATACTTTTCAATACGGAAGTGGACCCCGTATTCTGTGTAGGAAAAGTATTGTAGTGACGTGAACGCTAACACATTAACAATATGACGTCATTCATAAAATATTACGTAAAGTTAGTTCATCGTAGAAATCTTCATAATCGCCAATATTGAGCAAACACTGTTCGAAAAGAGTCAACACTAATGCTACTATTTGTCCACCATGTTGGATTATGGGCGCGTGCAAACTGTGTTGCTACGGAGTCGTTCAACGAGCCAATACGAATGCAATACATATTGTGGTGAAATGTATGAAAAGTATTGGAGGTGGAGTGCAGCCCACATCTTGGGTGGATATTTTGTCTGTTATTCGGTGTACATAATTATTATTCTTTGTTTTGTTGACTATAAATAAACTGAATTTCTGAAAATAATATTTCATAACATATATGTCAATAGGTGATGATTTCAGCATGCTGGCCCATGCATTGAAGGTTGTGGCTGAAGATCAATTTTTGTTTTAGCCATTTTATATATGTTTAGGTGGTATTTCTTTCAAGTAACAAATATTTCAATCTGTGCATTCAAGATCATATAGAGGTGATTGAAAAATAAGGTTTGAATTCTACCTGTATTTTTGGGGTTTTTTCCTTTTATTTTATAAAAAAAATGTCCTTAACAAATAAAAAATTGTCTGGTACTGTTGGTATTCAGTAAACGGACACTCCTGTTTGATATTTTGTTCAGAGTTTGAATGTAGAGCTGATGTAGTTGAATCCAGACATCAAAATATAAACATTTTGTTCATGTCATGGTTTCTTTTCTTTTTTAATCTTGTGTACTCGTGATTAACAAACATAACTAATGAGGTTTTTTTTAAAGGATTTAATTGTAAAATGAAGGCAATTGTAGACAAACAAAAATTGTTGTAATATGTATTTCATAAATCTATTTAGTAGTAACTTGGCTTAACATACATAATTAGTGGCTGCATAAAATGCATATGTAAGGTATAGCCAATTTTGACTTGTAATTTAAACTTAAATACCAGTGATCGTCACAGTAGTTTTTATGCAGATGTGTGTTTGGCACAGGCAGTTAACGTTGTAAAATTTGCGATACACCATTCAGATCGTCACAGTAGTTTTTATGTAGATATGTTTTGGCACAGGCAGTTAACATTGTAAAATTTGCGATACACCGTTCAGAGATTTGAAACAAGCATGTTTTCATAAGAAATTAATAAAGAGTCTTGTCAAAGCAAACGAAAAGTGAAGAACACTACTAATAGACATGTCTTTCCTTTCTAGCATCCAAACGTTGAGCCGAGTGGAGACAGCAGACAACTTTAATGGCATAGTATCATTAAAGGGTGCTGTTCTAAACACCCCAGGTGCCAATTCCATTGAGATCCTCGCCAATCTGGATATAGATATATAATTATATTCCGTTGAAAATTTACTTAATTTCATAAATAGAATAGCAAGAATTATTGTACTATATGATATACTATCAGAATGTGCCGTTAATTTTTAGTTTTTTTTACATCATTGTGTGCATTAAAATTTTTGATATAGAATAGTATGGTAAAAGATTATTATTTATAAGGCTTATAAAAATAGGTGTGTTACCGATCTGGAACAATATTTTTTTGAAAATTGCTTTTTGTCTCCCTTACATTCAATTATGGTCCAGGTTAAGGGAACGGAATGCCTGCCTTTGAAGTGCTCGTTCGTCAGATCGATCCTTCCCAGTGGACCCATTTGCAGCTTGGGCTATTTTCCGTTCCAACCAGTGTTCCACAACTGATCCATCAAAGGCTGTGGTATGGGCTATCCTGTCTGTGGGAAAGTGCATATAAAAGATCTCTTGCTGCTTATCAAAAAGAGTAGCCTAGGTGTCAAAATTACCATATGAATAACATCCAATAGCCGATAAGATTCAAATCAATGTGCTCCAGTGGCATCAGTAAACAAAACAAACTTTATTTAGTACAGGTTAAAGTCATTGATATTTTAGTTGAGACAGTTTGTGCCACTGTGCTTTTATGATAAATTTTAACCAAAGTTAGTACTAACAAATATAATTACATTTTTAAAAGTGCACATGATGAATAGATTTAATTATCAAAACATCTTTTTTTTGGATTGTGGATGGCACATGATCGGAAACGTACTTTTTGGACTTTAAGATTGTTTGGATAAATAAATAGTTAATTTTGAGAATTGGTACTGCAATCCTTTCCAAATTGTATTTACAATAATTTAAATTCTTCACGTCTCAATCAAACTGACAAAAGACATTGATATTCTTTAAGCAATAAATCCCTTTATTTTTTTTAATGAAAACCTACTGATTCTTCGTCTAATCAGTATATTTTCAAGCCGAAATCCTGATCTATAAAATTAATTATTAGGAACCCTGACAAAACAGCAAAATGTGTTTGTGATTCATAACTTTAGTCTGGGAGTCCCTTTTTGAAACTATTTGGTACTCGTCTCCTGATAAAGATATAAAAATTTGTCTCCTAATAAAGATATAAAAATAATTTGCATGAAAACATCGATTTACATGTTAATTATCATAGCGTATGGAAGATCCTTTTGTTTAACTCAATAATGAAGATGTTCATCAATACAAGTTACAACAGGTAACTGATTTATAAAATAATGATTAAGATATATGGCTGGTCTTAATAAGGTGCAAAATTAGAAGTACGTGCTTGAAGAATTGTTTTCTTTATGTTGTGCCTGTGAATGATACAATGTGTGGGAGAACTGCACTAATTTGAGACTAATTTTAGGATTAGCGATGTCTTATTACTCAGAATGATGTCGGGAGACCGGAGCGTGAAGATCCAGCACGTACGTACATTGTGTATGAACCCATTTCAGTTGTAAAATTTATTGTTAATTTTGGACAGAAATCAACATTTTTTTTCCTTTTGCGTTTAATTATTAAATATGTTCGCACATATCCTAAGTTCGTTACTGTTTCAAGTGGTTTCATATTTTAAGGGGTTTTTTTTATAATCTTTTCAGTTTTATTAGTAATTTGTTAAAAAAAATTAAAAATGGAATATATTTTAATTGAATTTTACATATTTTTCGAAGCTTATTGTAAAATCCTGGTTTTATATTTAGGTGTATAAAAAACGAACTTAGGACAGTGTAGACATTTTAATCAGAAAATTTGAATTTAAAAAAGTAGTGAAAGTAATTTTAGCTTTCTATTTTTGATGTTCGATTTCTGTCCAAGCCCACTGAAATACATGCATCTTTTACATATGAATTCTTAAAGCAAGGTTCCATCGAAGGTAAAAGTACTTAGTCATCCATATTCTTTTTATTTTACTTCAGTTACAGATCTGGTGTGATTGCATTGGCAGTACCTGGACAAGTTTTTATATACATTTGTATATGCAGCTTATTTTTATATATGGCTAATTGCATGAATTATTTTGACAGTTTGGTAATGGCTGATGCTTCATGTCATCTACTTGCCAATTTAATTTAGTCATTTAAACACATCAGAACACTTCCAAGTCTGATCAAACATTTTTGGAAATTTTTACCATGAAACATCACATGCAAAAAACACGTTTTTTTTCGTTTTTATAGTAATGAATTGTTCCTTTTTTTAATTTTATATTTTTTATATATTTTTTATTGGGACAAGCTACTATTTCTTACCTTTGGTGGTTCCTGCTTTAAGTTTATTGTATCCTAATAAGCTTTTGTCAGAGTAGGTTTCTTTAAATGGCAATGCATGTATTTCGTTTGGGGTAAATGAAGTTGCATATCTAATATGCATTAAGTTTTAAACTATTTTTTCAACATGCTTACATTTTTTAAATGTCACGACTTTTGTCGTGACTATTTCTTCTTTCTTTTGAAGGTGGCAAAACTCCAGATCCCAAGTTGAATGCAAGAACATATGCAGATGTCATGACTGAGTTACAGCTGGGAAAAGAGCAGGTACAAAAATTTGATCTTGTTAAATTATGATTTGATTATTAAAACATAAACACAAATTTAAAAAATATATAGTTATGAAAATATTTAGAATAACAATTTTATAGAAAGAAACAAACAATTGTTTTTAGTCGTAATTTGTTAAATAGCTTTATTCATTGTAAAGTTTGTTTTGTTTAACGACGCCACTTGAACAAATTGATATTTATCTTATCATTGGCTATTATTCATTGAATATGGCACTGAAAGTGACCCATTCATCATTGTTTATTTTTGCACGGCAAAAAACTGTTTTTGTTTTGTTTTAAACCAAGAGCTGTGTGCTTGTTAAATAAACTTTACAATTCGTGAATCTTTAATGACACTAATAAAACAAAAAAAATTCTTCTCTAGGCTGGTCTTCGCAAGCAGATGTCAGAAAAGGCAAAAGCTGGAGATCTTCGAGCGGTGAACGGTTCAGGCGGGGATGCAAGTCAGAAGATGCCAGAAAGAAAACGAAAGAGATGGGATATGAGCAAGCAGGATGATGCTCCAGCCAAGAAGAAGTCTTCATCATGGGATGCCGCCGAGGCCGGTGGTACACCATCTAACAGCAGGTGGGATGAGACACCGGGGCGGTCTAAGGGAGAACAGACCCCAGGGGCAACTCCAGGTGGAAGTCAGAGACAGTGGGACACCACTCCTGGGCATGCCACACCTGGAATGGCTACCCCTGTCCGTGGTGAGGGGACTCCAGGTCACCAGCCGACACCTAGTGCAAGAAGAAACAGATGGGATGAAACACCAAGAACAGAAAGAGGTGCAGTTTTCTTTAGTTTTCACTCATCTAAAAATTGTATGGGTTGATTGTTTCCTTTGTGTCACTCACTATATTCTTCTCTTGTTTTTCTGTGGCGTGATCTAGTTTTGTTTGTATAACTTTTTTGTTAAATTACTGTATCCTTTCAAACCCTGCAAATCACAAATGGTTGATTTAGACTAAAATAATAATAGTTAAAAGTAAAGTTTGTTTTTATTCAATGAAGCCACTGAAGCACATTGATTTTTATCTTACCATCAGCTACCTTAAGTTATGTGTTTGTAAAAATTCTTCAATAAAACATTTTACTTTCTGTTACAGAAACTCCTGGCCATGCCACTCCAGGTCACGGTACGCCAGGACACGGCAGTGGGTGGGCCGAGACTCCAAGAACCGATCGTGGTGTAGACTTGATTGAAAGCACTCCCACTCCATCGGCCAGCAAGAGGAGATCTCGCTGGGACGAAACTCCAGGAGCCTCCACTCCTAGTGCAATGACTCCTTCTTCAATGACTCCAGGTGGTACGACCCCAAGTTTGACCCCAGGAGGTCATACACCCGGCGGTCACACTCCTAGTCAGATGACACCAGGAGGGTTGACTCCTGGAGGGTTTACACCTGGTGGCTTCACTCCTAGCGGGAGCACTCCAACAGGAGTTAAAGCTATGAATATGGCAACACCTACACCGGGTCACTTGATGTCGATGACGCCGGAGCAGCTGCAGGCGTACACCTGGCAGAGAGAGATAGATGAGCGGAACAGACCTATGGGAGATGATGAACTTGATAGCATGTTTCCACCAGGATATAAGGTCATTTTTCTTTTAATATTTTTGTAGACTTACGTTTTATTAAAAATAGTGGCAAATTCACAATCTATAAATAGATGTTATTCTTTAAATGAAAATAAAGACACATTTTAATATTCATTCTTTGTTTAACAAAATTTAAAACATTGTATTTAGATTATATTTTTTTGACTTGCTCTACATTGTGTTTTAATTTTAAATAAACACTATTTATTTCTATAAACTTACTGTTATCACAAAGCATCTGAAAATTGTGAAAATTATCATTTCTTTCTTTAGATTTGTGTAATCCATTTTGATTTTTCACTTGAACATTTTTGTCATAACCCCTAAATCAGCTATATACATTGTTAATTCTTGTTGGACCCAATTACATATTGATATATATTTGTTTTATATATTTTTCTATTTTAAAGGTTTTGCAACCGCCTGCAGGGTATGTTCCTATCCGAACACCAGCTCGTAAACTGATTGCCACACCTACTCCAATGGCAGGCACGCCAGCAGGATTCCGCATGCAGACACCAGACAGAAAAACTGAAATTGTGGACATGCAGCCAAAAGGCAACTTGCCCATGATGAAACCTGATGACATGCAGTACTTTGATAAACTTTTGGTGAGTTTCTTTTACTAAATGTTAGTACCACAGAGCTCAAACGTAATTGCCACAGCTGTTGTATAAATTGCTGTACACGAGGTGCTTCACTAGTGTCTATTTTTTGCCACTGGCAATGTTCTGCCCCACCCTTCTTTCACTTGTAGCCACCTCTTTTCTCATTTTGTTGCCCAGCAAAATAACTCTTCTGTTATGTTTATTTGTTGCAAACATTAAGTTTTAACAAATTACTGTTCTTTGAATCAAAATGGCCTTCAGTGAGTCTTTCACTCATGGCCAAAAAAGTTCATAATTGCTGTGGGTTACAAATTCTTAAGTTTGATCCCTTGTGCGGAACATAACTCGATGTTAAATCAGGGTGTGAGCGAGACATAGTATTCAGAGATGTCTTCAGAGTTTTTACTTTCAGTGGATTCATTCAGTTGTTTCTGTTTCACCCGATGTTTAACAAACAAAAAAAGGCTTTATAAATTTATCCCAATGTGAAAACCGGTCATGAAATATTTCATATAATAAATGTACATTACTCTACGTGATATTTGAATTATTCAGTTCAGTGTTTTAATGAGATGTTCGTAGTAGTACAGATTTCATTGAATGTTTGCAGGTTGATGTAGATGAGGAGACGTTGACACCTGAAGAACAGAAGGAGAGGAAAATAATGAAGTTGCTGCTTAAAATCAAGAATGGAACACCTCCAATGAGAAAAGTATAGTTATATATTTTATTTTCATGAATACGATTTATGATGATTCTTTGTACAATATAAATATTTTCCAAACTTGGAGCATTTATCTTCTTTTTGCATAGAATTCAAATTTATATCTAAAATTTAGTTTGAATTTAAAATGGCAGATAAAATTTGAATATATTTGATCAAAATTAAAAGATTATTTGAATGATATAAACAAAATTCAAGTATAAACAGCAAAATAAATAAATTAAATTCATAAATAATATAAATATTGCTGTACTTTCATAAAATTGTTAATAATTGTATGTTCAGTTGATACAGATTGTCACATCTGATTATAATTGTTTGTTTTGTAGGCTGCTCTCAGACAAATTACTGACAAAGCCCGGGAGTTTGGTGCCGGTCCTCTTTTCAATCAGATCTTGCCACTGTTAATGTCACCGACACTTGAAGATCAAGAGAGACATCTGTTGGTGAAGGTGATAGACCGGATTCTGTATAAGCTTGATGACTTGGTGCGGCCCTACGTACACAAGATATTGGTGGTAATTGAGCCACTGCTCATTGATGAAGATTATTATGCTCGTGTGGAGGGTCGAGAAATCATCTCAAATTTGGCTAAGGTAAAACACATGTTTTAAACATTTTCTTACGAAATATTATGTATACCTATTATTAATATTATTATGGGTTTAATTGTTAATTTAGTGATCTTTGTTATTGTGTGCACCCATGTATCTTTTAGTTGTGTTCTAAATTTGTAGGAGCCCTCTTAGGAGATAAGAGAAAGTGGTGACTGTATATTACAAATCATTTTGTTATATATCTGGACTCGTATGCAAGGAGACATTTAAATGTAATTCTACATATAAAACCTATTATCGAAGATAAAAACTAATTATGTCAATCTCCACTTTAACATGCCTATGTGCCATGCAGATTTTGGGCAAACTGACAAATATATATCTATTAGATAGGTAGTTACTTAAAAGAGGTGTATGCTACTACTGGTAGTAACATACTGACTATAATCTGAAGGAAAATTAGAATACCAGGATTTTTTTACTTCAAGCCAGTTTTAATTTTTACAAGTATGCTTTCTTTATTATCATTGTATTAAAATTGATTGCCTGTACACACAAGCTATTTCTATGTTTAACTGTTAGTAATTTCTTGCAGGCTGCTGGTCTTGCCACCATGATTTCCACAATGAGACCGGACATTGACAACATGGATGAGTATGTGCGTAACACGACAGCCCGAGCCTTTGCCGTTGTTGCTTCAGCTCTGGGAATTCCATCACTCCTCCCTTTCTTGAAGGCTGTGTGTAAGAGCAAGAAGTCCTGGCAGGCTAGGCACACTGGAATCAAGATCGTACAACAGATTGCCATTCTCATGGGATGTGCCATCTTGCCACATTTGAAGAGTTTGGTGGAAATTATTGAACATGGTTTGTATTGAGTTCCGTCTGTTCATTTAATTTATTAGAAATAGTTAGTGGCAGCAGGTTTCTTCTGAAGACCGTTGTTTACAAATAATAGGTTTGACACCGACCAAACACTTGATTAAAAAGAATAAAGTGTTGAGAGTGTTAAACATTTCTCTTTTTATACATACCATTACATAGCTAACCGTACATGGTATATATGAACATGAAAAAATATTAATATATTTACTGTAAGATTATGATACAATTGAACGGTACCTTGTATATATGAACATGGAAAACTATTAATATATTTACTATAAGAATATGATACAATTGATTTGTTTCTAAAGGATTGAATTCTTTTCACAGGTCTAGTTGATGAGCAGCAGAAAGTACGAACGATTACAGCTTTGGCTCTGGCAGCATTAGCTGAAGCTGCTACTCCCTATGGTATTGAGTCGTTTGACAGTGTGTTGAAACCGCTGTGGAAAGGTATCAGACAACATAGAGGCAAGGTAAGAATCTGGGTTTTCAGTCAACAATTCACCTTAAACAATTATACTGTTGAAGTAAAAAAATGTAGATGTCAGTTCAAAGAGAATTTTTAATTAAAGTGATAATCATAAATTACCAAATCAAAGTATTTCCAATAGCTCATGTAGCCAGCTGTCCGTAACTGGTTTATTAATATCCATTGTTTATGCTGTACTTTCTATTTTATGGGTTATGTAAGACATTTGGGTTAATCAATATAATTTTGTGTGATTTATTACAAAATGTGTTATGCGTAGAGGGACAATAATTATTCAGTAAATGATAAACTAAAAGAAAATTGATGACAGAATAACAAACCAGTTCTTCTTCAGCATTCAATCAATTGGTTGTATTTTATATTCTTTGTCCCGTGAGTGTAGCAAACTGGGTTGTCAGGCATAGATCTTTCACAGAGCCCCAAAGCTTGGCATCCATTGTAGTGCTCACAAGCCAGATTTGTTGCCTCTCTCTGTTGAAGAGTGGACAGGACTGCAGGAAGTGTGGTGGTGTTTGGTAATTTTTTCCACAATCACATAGTGACCAGTGAAACAATTGTCCACTGCAAATTTAGACTTGTTTGAAGCCATAAACTCCACCAGTTTTAGGTATCCTGTTTATAAAAGTGATTTTTTGTTTTACAGGGTTTGGCTGCTTTCTTGAAAGCTATTGGTTATTTGATTCCATTGATGGATGCCGAGTATGCTAACTACTACACCAGAGAAGTGATGTTGATTCTCATTCGAGAGTTTCAGTCCCCAGATGAAGAGATGAAGAAAATCGTGTTGAAGGTGGGTGAACTGTACAGTTCTGTGTAAAAACTGAATCATTGTTTTGCAAACAACAGTTAATTAGCACTTCATTATGTATATAGCTATCAAGATCATCTTGCGACGACAGTTTTATAGGAATATTAACTATGATTATTTGTATTTATTAAATTGTCACATGACAATAAAACATATCATAATACATTATTAGCATAAAGAGCGGGATGTAGCTCAGTCTTCGAAATGATCGGTTTTCGGATCGATCCTCAGTGGACCCATCTGTAGTTTGGACTATTTTTCATTCCAAACAGTGATCCACAAATTGTTCATCAAAGGCTGTGGTATATGCTGTCCTGTCTGAAGGAAAGTACATGTAAAGGATCCCTTGCTGCTCATCGAAAAAAGTAGCCCATGTGGTGGCAGAGGGTTTTCTCTAAACATGTGTCAAAATAACCATATGAGTGATGTCCAATAGCCGCTCATAAGATAAAAATCAAAGTGTTCTAGTGGTGTTGTTAAATAAAACAAACTATACTTTTTATCAGAAAGATTAGGCTATGTGGCACAGTGTGTTTCCTTTAAGAGAAATGTGTCAAAATTACCATATGAATGACATCCAACAGCCACTATGTGCACTAATGGCATCGTTAAATAAAAAAACTTTGTAGCATAATATAAAATTGACATGTAGCCTAATTAGGCTGTTGAGACATAAAACATATTGGTACATAAACTTAAAAAGATAAATTGAGAAATAATTGCATACCTATTTCAAACAATGATTACAATTCCAGCGCAAATAGGTTTTGCAATAGCTTTTTACAGCTGTACTGGTGATTACTGCCACAAATTTTACAATCAAAACCATGTTTAAAAAAAAAAAAATTATTAATTAGCTCACTGTTTACTAATTGCTCTGATTCCTTGCCAATGATGTAAACAGTTTCAAAAACTGAATTACTTTGAAGTAGAAACTCAGTTCGTCACTACCTCTGAGGCAAACAAGAGCAATTCCCCTTCAACCATTAAATTAAACTTTTGTATGGTACGAACTTGTGTAAAAAATGTAAATATTTAACATGTGTGTTTGTTATTGCAGGTGGTGAAGCAGTGTTGTACAGATATTGTAGGTTTAAATATTTAACATGTATGTTTGTTATTGCAGGTGGTAAAGCAGTGTTGTGCAACAGATGGTGTTGAACCACAATACATCAAAGATGAGATCTTGCCAGCTTTCTTCAAACACTTCTGGAATCAGAGAATGGCTCTTGATAGGAGGAATTACAGACAGGTAAATCAGTTTAAATGTACAGGGAGGTGTGAAATAAGTCGTTTGGTATCACATTTTGTAATTCAATAGTTGTTGCTCATTTCATAGTTTATTATTAAATGTGTGTTGAAAACATTTTTAATTGAGGAAAACCAAACAGGAAACTCATGATGTACGGACGCAATAATATCATCATGCATTAATTACATGATTTACAGTATTTAACATACCATTGTTTGTATCAGCTTGATAAACTTAAATAAAATCTATTAATAAACTTAAAACTAAATGATAAGTTGTCGTGTTTTTCTTATTTGTCATGCCATTGTTTTTACCAGCTTGATAAACTTTAATAAATTGATAAAATTTATTAATAAACTTAATACTAAATGATGAGTTGTCGTGTTTTACTTATTTATCATGCCATTGTTTTACAGCTTGTCGACACTACAGTAGAAATAGCTAACAAAGTGGGAGCGGCTGAGATAGTGGGGCGGGTGGTGGATGATCTGAAGGACGAGGCGGAGCAGTATCGTAAGATGGTGATGGAGACGATAGAGAAGATCATTGCCAATCTCGGAGCGGCGGACATCGACTCGCGGCTGGAGGAGCAGCTTATTGATGGCATATTGTATGCTTTCCAGGAACAAACCACAGAGGTAACTTGTCAACACAATTTCAATCTTGTTAAGCACCACTAGAACTAATAGATGTTATCTTGTATGCTTTCTGTTAAGCACCATTAGAGTTCTTCATTGATGGCTTCTTGTATGCTTTACAGGAACAAACCACAGAGGTGATTTTAATGATAACAGTGTTTTCAAAAAGTAAAACTACTTTTATATAACTCAGGTCTTATGGTCTACTTAAGATCAAGTAAAATAATACCATTTCAAATTTGTTTACACTTATGTTGACTGCCAACTACAGTAATTATATTTGGTATATAGTGTGGGAAAGTGCATATAAAATATCACTTTCTGATTATCGAAAATTGTGGTGGCAGAGGGTTTCCTCTAAAAGAAATGTGTCAAAATTACCATATGCATGATGTCCAATAGCCGATGATAAGATAAAAATCAATGTGGTTAAAGAAAACAAACTTGACTTTTATGTTGCAGGATGTGGTGATGCTTAA
>JAUTWP010222423.1:0-15208 GCA_033042655.1 Cyathermia naticoides | reverse complement strand
TATTTTTTAAAGCAAACTATTTTGTTTCAATCAATCTGTCGAAGGTATTTTTTAAAGCAAACTATTTTGTTTCAATCAATCTGTCGAAGGTATTTTTTAAAGCAAACTATTTTGTTTCAATCAATCTGTCGAAGGTATTTTTTAAAGCAAACTATTTTGTTTCAATCAATCTGTCGAAGGTATTTTTTAAAGCAAACTATTTTGTTTCAATCTATCTGTCGAAGGTATTTTTTAAAGCAAACTATTTTGTTTCAATCAATCTGTCGAAGGTATTTTTGAAAGCAAACTATTTTGTTTCAATCTGGCTGTCCTCGTGCTGTTTAATGAGATTTTGTTTTCTTCTGTTCATCTGCTTGGCACAATTCAAAAGAGTTTGAATGTGCTGCTGTTGCGGCAGATTGTTTTGTTTGGTTTGCTAGGTACGTGGCAACCGCGGGCAGGACAAGAAAAGTGCTGAAAACAGGCTATGGCTTGATTGTTTGTTGTTTTTGTTGGAATGTTCACAAAAAGGCATTGAAATTCATTGCAGTATTTTCAAGCATAGTTAAGTTTTTAGAATTTTTTTTTTTTTTTATATTATCATTTTTTAAATATGAATTTCCAAAAGGTTAACTACCCATGACATGAAACATATTTGACCGATTCTGAAATGAAGGAATTACTTTGGAGCAGAAGCTACTGGGCAATAGAAAAAATGCAGTCACACTTCATTCAATCTCAAAATGGATATTTGGAATTTACTGAAATGTCTATAGGTACAGCCCAGTCTTGCTACAAATTAAGTGATAGACTTGTTAAATCATTTGATTTTGTTGAATTTCTGACACTACTACGAACATTTTGTCCTAATTAAAAGAAAGAAAGAAATTTTAGATTCTTGCCTTCCAGTGAAGTGAAAGAATGAGGAGTAATTGATAATTTATATGGTTAAACAATGTCGCATTACGACGGGTGGACTGCTTCATACTGTGATGATGGGATTAATGACAAGTGATAGTTGAACTTCTGAATAATTTAATTTTGAAAAACCACAAGAAAAATAAGTCCAGTCACTACACAAGAAAATATTTCTGGAACTTTATCGTTTTTCAAAACTTTGAAGAAAATCAAACGTTGATTTATAGTGTGATTCCTAACAAAATGAGATGGTGAATGTTGGCTGTATACAATTTCTATGAAAAAGATAATTGTTAAGCATTTAAATTGGCCTTCAGAAAAATTGCCAGATGTTTTGAAAAGCAACCTGTTGGAAATTCTATATCGGGGAGGGAAGGGGAGGTTAAAAAGATAAACCGTTCTTATAAAAGTTACGTATAAATACAAACTATTTTGTTTAGTCTTACTATATTTATTACTGTTTGTACAGATGACTAATTTATTTGGTTTGCCTTACGCCCATGTTTATTAAACAGGTCTAAACTCTTGCTCTGATATAAATGGACGCTAACAACCTAAATTGAAAATCTTTAAAACACTTGACGAGATTTTGACTGACTTGATTCGGAGATTCGGATTTTGAAAATCTGCAATGCTTCAATTGTATAATTTCAGTAAGTCATGTCATAAAATCTATGAAGCATGATGTCTAGATAATGTGCTTCACAATTAGCATGAGGTCCAGATTTTGCGAGTTTTAAAGTCGTGATCATTTTATAAACATGGATCCTGGTTGTTAAAGTGAAATTCAAAACCATTCTAACATGCTGTATATTTTTTGACAAGTTGTCATAAAGTGGCGTGATATGGAAGCGGTAAGCATGCCTAATGATGGAGATGGTTTGTGAAGACAGTTTTAACCGTCATTCCACATTAGTGTGCCATGAATCTTTCTTAAAATACATTTGATGTAGATTGAAGTTTACAGTATTTTTTACCATAGCATTTATTATATTTTAATAGAAAAATATTACTAATTAGTAAAGCAACATGTTGCATATCAAATATTTATTAAAAATGTTTGTTTAAAGAAATTTCTAAAGTTTTTTTGCATAAATAAAATTATATTTGACTACATGAAAGGAGGAAAAAAAAGAACTGAACTTGTTTTGTATCAAATTACTGATAAGATGTTTTTACTTTTGGGCAACCAAACTATTCCTTACTATTGAACAGTTTTCCATTTGGAGTGTTGACATTTAATGAAAAATATGTTGAGGTTGTTGGAATTTTTAAAAACTATTTTAATGTTTTGCTACACACAAATAGTAATTTGTTTCCTTTAGATTTTAAAAACCATTAAATATTACCTTTTTTTTTTTACATTAAAATATGTCTGATGCTTCGGTGAAAAAAATTGTTTAATTTCATTTATAATCGAGTGTTATTTCACGATAATGCTACTGAAGAAAATTTCATTCAGTGTTTGGAATGAAATCAGGTATTAACAGATAAAAACTTGAACAGTATCTGTTAAGTCACGATGTATATAGAATTATTTTGTGCAAAGATCAGACGTTCTGGCATTTACTTCACCTGATGCCCATTATTTCTTTTGTGATACAAGCAAAATAATCAGTGTTAAATATATGTAACTGACTTAAGAAAATCATGTCTGCTATACAATGAAGGAATATTTTAGATTCAAATATAAAAACATCAATGAACATCATTGAGGTAGATGATTAGTCATTTGAAAAGAAATAGATGTTCATAAAACTATGTAAAAGAAAAGTCAGATATACACCTATTTAACAAAATAGAGATAGGATTTATATTGGTGAATTGTGCTTTGGATCGTTGGTGTTGAATGGATTCTAACTTGTAACTTTATGCATGTTGCTTTTCTTGTATGCAAATGATGAAACATTTTTACTGGATGAATATAGGGTAACAATAAATATCAGGAGGTGAAGATTTGACTCCAATAATAAAGAAAGTGAATGTTAATATTGATATCTGAAGAAGCTGTTCATCCAGTCAAATAACAAATCAAAACCCCAACTTGTTTCATCTGACAGTGACAATATGCTTCATGTTTTCAGTGTTGCCAGTAAATCCAGTATGAATAGACATTGACAGTTGACTGAGAATGTAGTTGCATGAGAAACATATCCAGTAATGTTGGAGAATTATTGAACTATTTGAGGTAAATTTAGAAAATATAAAGAAGTCTTTCACAAAAATATGTAGATTACAAAAATTTATTCCATTAGAACAAAAATGTAAGATCAGAATGTGAAATGATGAGTCATAACTTTTAAGACAAAAAACATCCTGAAAATGTCCTTTAATTTCACCTCGAATGTCTTTGAAAAGACTGGAATTTTGCACACTTAAGTGTATGAATGACTATTATGCATTTTGTCTCTTGCGATTATTCCTGTGTTGCATATTCATATTGGGTAAGAATTTTCATTTATGGTTTTGGATATACTGGCAATAAACAAAACTGATGTATTAAACCTTCACTATATCAAGTCGCTAGTTCGTACATTGGGATGTCATTCCACCATTGGGTTGAGCATCAATAACCAAACACAATTCACCAAACCAAACACAATTCACCTATATTTTCTAAATCATGTGATAGTCAACACTGTACAATTGAACTGTCTTCATTGGAATTGTCTTTTATAACTGCCACCTAGAAAAGGAACACTGATGTATGTATGAGTAATGTTACCACACTTTTTATTATGTTGTGCCCTATCAAGAGAAACTGGCATAAACCAAATGGATGTAAATGATTTAATGCGACTGAGCATTCTATGAAACTAACTTGTATGACACTGAATGTCTATTAAAAATCTGTTTACAAATCCAGACTGAAAAGCGAAGTCTCTTAAGTAAATGTATATAATGATTCCAGGTAAACGAGTTCGAATCTCTTGAATGTCACTGTGTCCATTACTATAGGTGTTCCTTTTTAACATCTAAGGAAGCAGTAAATTTACATAAAATTCATTAAAATGGTTGGGACACTGGTAATTGTGAACATGTCTTATCCTATAGGTGTTATAAGATCAGTTTGTTGTGCAGTGGTTTTGCTTGTTGGTCTTAAAAGAAATATTTGGGCATGGCACGTGGTGTAGATTCGAGAACCGATACATTTGTAAATTATATTTTTGTACAAAATTCACATTCGTGGTACTTCCAATAGCCTTGCTGTGCATGACCTCATTGAAAGACGTATTTTGTGTACATTTGTCGACGTAGGATGTGAAATCTCTGTTCTGCAGTAGGAAGACCAGTATTGAACACTACTGAAGAAAAACAATCCCGAAATTCTGTCATTTATGTGAGATTGAAGTGAGTAAATAGTCACTGGTTAAAGCCTGCACGGAAGTTGCAGGATACAATTTGAGTTTCTTGATGCGTGTGATAACAAAGTATGGCAGGTTAGGGACAAGAGACTTGTTCGATATTGCGATGGACAAAGATGAGAATATTGCCACAAACTCGAGTAAGGCTATAGTCAGCACAGGAAGTGTCCAATCATGAGTCTTTGTAAATACGTCATCAATTCCTGCTCATCCAACATATCACTCGCATTAACATTAACCCTCGTCAGGCAGGGTCTTGTATGATGTGACCGTTCTCCTAGTGCCGATTTGTTGTGTATTCAATGGATGCAGACATTCAGCAAGTCAGCAGATATGAGAGTTGGTGCTACATAACAAATTCCCAGTCTCAATGTAAGGGATGTTGCCTTTCCCATGTTCGTCTTTGGAGATGAAGACCTCATTGTGAAATGTTATTGTGTGTACCGTTACCTGTTCAAGCAACAATGTCGATTGATGTTGGCACTCGAGGGTTCTAACAAAAAAGAATGAACCAGAATGCCAACAGAATTATGTCCAGGAAAATGTTCCAGATGTGGATTCAGTTGCAATTACATTTTTGACTGATATAGCCAAAGTGCAACTAACTGAAGACAACATGCTAAAGGCAGTTTGCAGTTCTGCAAGTATGATATTCTTAAAACATGAAGCCAATACAGCTTTGCTAATGTGACCATCGAGAAAGAACAAAACGATAAATGAAAACGATAAAAATAAGACAGGCTATCCTCTGTTCATTAAGAATGTCAGTTGTTATCCACAAACACGATTGCTTAACTGCAGACCATTAAATCATTGAAACATGACAATATAAAAGGTTGTTTCTTACCACAAGGAGAATGTACAGTTCTATTTATAGAGCATTTTGCCAAAGGCAGCCACCGAAAAAGTCCAATGTTCTTCAATGAAGATTCAGCTGATTGCCTTTCTTTTACCATAGGGAAAGACGACAGCTTTCATCAGAGACTATTATTTAAAGCAGATTAGTGATGTGTGATAACCGAGACCAATGATATGTACCAGACTGAAGCAAAAGCTTTTGTTTATATGTGATCACAGAGAAAGCCCAATACTATGTTCTATAAACTGTTGCCAAACGCTAGTGCAGTTGCCTGACCATTCACGGAGTGCAGTATAATGTCAGAGACGGATGCCAAAGGAAGATTGCATTTATATGACAAGTGAAAGTAAACATATTTTCTAAGGACATTTCAATGGATATTGTTTGTTCTGTGGACAAAAAAGCTTTCATATGATACGTAGACGGTTCAGCGCACAATGTTTCTGTTGAGACTTAAGTATTGGGATGCCAGTGATTTCATCAATTTGAGTGAACATTGCTAAAACGAGTTGTGAGTACTACCAGTGGTTACGTGTTGCACACAGTCCAGTGTAATGGAGGAAAAAGGACCTCTAGTTGATTGTTTGGAATTACAAAAGATCTGCTTTAATACCATCTGTCTGTGGCGAGACAGATGATGAAAATAGTCTGAAGAAATTTAGAAAGAAAAAACTACAAAAAACATCACTGTGTGTGTGGGTTTCATTGTTGATAATCGTATGTATGAAGTGTGGGAGTGTACAATTGTGTGTAAAGTGTGGAATTGTGTGAGAGTGAAATTGTGTGAGTGTGGATTTGTGTGTGTGTATAAAATTGACTGAACAACACTACTCAAGTGAATGGTCACATGTGTAACTGTGTGTGAAATGATTTGCACATCTAGAAGTAGTGAACTCTTATCATATGATAATCAGGATGGGTGTGTGTATTGTGTTGTGTGAGGTTTTCATGTTGTGAACCGATATTAACATGCCTTTATGAAGATGTGATTGTGTGGAAATGATAATTATGTGCATATAATCCTTTAAACAAATCTAAAACTATTCGTACCAATCACATTTGTTTTTAAAGGATTTGTAAACATATATTATTACCATATGAATGCTCCTTCATATTGTTAAGCAGTTGTCCTTTTTTCGCTGGACCTATATATGATTTATAAAGATAATTTGTAAAGACTTCTGGTCTTCCCATCTTGTTTTAATGACGTGAGACTTGATAACACTATAAACTTTGATTTTGCAACAAAAACATTGTGGGTGCATTATTTCCAAAGATTATCATCAATATGAAGAAACAAACATTTTGAGTTATGGTTTGATGGGGAAAGATTAGTATTTGATTTACCAGAATGAATTTACAATCAAGGATAATAAAATGGTTATTTTACAATCACTAAAATTAAATTTATTTAAATATGCAATATTTGTTATTTGTAAACATTTAAAAATTGGTATCCAGCAAGAAACCATTTAATTATTTTTTTATGTGTAATTTTAAGAGGTTGTTAACAATTATCAACACATTAACCCTTAAATTATCATTAACATGTTGATTAAAATTCTACAAATAATCGGCATCAGCCTTTATACATGGGGTGTGAGAAGGGTCAAGTTTGCATGCACATTTAAATTATTAAAGTGGCAGTGTCTTGTTTAAAGAATTTTTTTTAACCATTTATAATATATCTTCTACGTTTGTTTGATGTGCTCCATGCTCCGTTTTTCGGATGCAACGATACCTAAACGATACTATTCGCTACAACATAACGATGGTGGACAGGTGGTGACCCACCTCGAGGATTTATAATGTATTTCACGTGATATAATTTAGATAAAGCAAATCTGTGCGTCAGATGAATGAAGCGTGATGCGCATCAAACAAACGTACAACTTATATTCTGAATGGTTAAATATTTTTAAAAAACCAGACTGCCACTTTAAAAAGTCAAAATATTAAACATTTTAAAAGTATGAATTTGGAGGTTTGATGTAGTTGTGCTTGAAGATTTAATACTTATGAATTTTGAAATTGTTTATAACTGAATGATCACCAACACAAACATACACTGATGTGAAAGTGTTGGAATTGTTTAGTGGTGTATTATTGGTCCAGCATTGAAATGGAAGCTGCGTGAAGTATGGGTTATGATTGGCTGTATCGAATGCAGTATTATTATTTTACACAAAAAATTATGTGCAAACTTTGAAATAGTGGGGTAGCTAATGCGCAAACTGAAAAGCTAATTCCTGAAAAGTATTTTTTACAGAGACTGCTCTGCAGAAATTTTTATTGTTATTAGAATTATCTGTTACAGATGATGAGTTTAAGAATGTACTGCTAAGACGGGCAGTACTTTTAATTATCAGGGATTAATCTACCAAACTAATTGGGGTCTGGTCACATGCCTCATTCCCATTCAAAAATACTTTCATTTCAATTCCCAAAATTCAGTAGAAAAATGACAATTTTAAACTTTTACCAATTATTTTTTCAAACTTAAGGAAAAGGGACCCTAATTTTTAAGATAGATTATTCCCTGATTATGACCTGAGTTCATTTGTAATACTGCCCTATTTCATGTCTGCACATCTATTTTTGTACAACTCTTTAAACCTGGAGAAAGTTTGGTTTTGGTTATACATATTTTAGATAAGTCCTGTATTTACACTGTCAGAAATGTTCGCTTCTCAGCTGAACATGTCGCAGAACAAGATGTGTACATTAAGATGATAACTTAATATGCGGCAGTTCATTCATTTAGCACATGAGACAAAACATTTGTGAAAATAACAGTTGATCCAATTAAACAATGTCTGATGTTTCAGAGCAATATGAAACAAACAAAAGAAATTGTGTGGATAACAGCAACAGTTGTTTTGGTTCACTATAAAAGTTACTTCATGGACTCATAAAAGATTATTCTACTCTTTTATCTTTGATAGGGATACTAAAACATTAAATTAGCAAGTGCATTTGTGTGTACAAGGAATGAAACCTCATTGTATTTGGCCTGCCTATGTAATTATTTCATAGGGCTCATATTGAAAAGAATTTTACGTTTTAGCCATTTTCAAGATGTGTTTCTTTAAATTTAAAAAGTGGCCAATATAACCAATTTTGCATAAAAATTAGCCATTTGCTAATGTGACAATGAGCAGGATTAGCCCTCATGTTACCTAAACATGCTAAATAGAACAGGTTTCATGTTATAACAATTCATTGTAAGTATCAATTATTGGTATCCCTGTCAAAAGTTGAACAGTAGATTTTTTCTTTTCAGTATAACAAAAACTTAATTTTTTTCCAGGTTTATCGACTGCATTGACATTTAATGGAATATTTTTGTTTTATATTCTGTTTATTTTTGTCATAAAATGTGTATGTATAAATATATATATTTATATAAACTCAAACTAACAAAGCTGTTAGAAGTGGATGTATCTGTCAGAAAATAATTAATTACAAAATTTGATCTCATAAAGAGATTATGTCAGAAACGGTTGAACAGTTTTGTAAGTTTAAGATTATATATGTCAGTCTGTCAGTCAGTCTCGTGGAGGGTAAACAGACTGTAACAAACTTTGTGATGTTTCATTTTGTTTTCCTTTCCCACGTCGTCTTTTGCTAGTCATTTCTTCTTCACCAAAACTGGTTTTGCCTTGCATTACACTTTTTTCTCTTGTGATTTATAGAAACAAAAATGTTAAAGGTGCTGAATGTAAATGGTAATCAAGCATTTATTTGCATAATCCATAAGAATATTAGGGATTTATCCAGAATTTCTGAGACATATAACGTTGGCTTCTTAGTAAAGGGAAGTGCACTAAAAATTAATTGATGCTATGAATTTTCAAGTCCGATACTTATTGCATAATTCAATTGCCAGAAATAATTCCCAGTCAATTGTGTTTTCCAAAACTATTGACAATGATGGTCAGCTTACCAAATGCCATCACACATGAAACCAATACAAATTTAGATAAATCCCTAGGTTGTATCTATTCATCCTTCCATTGACCTCAGTTTATTATTATGGTATCTCACTATCCCAGAGAGCAAAACAAGTAGCATCCTTGCAGTTTCCAAAGCAAATCTTGTCATTTGCTTATATTCTGCTAGTTAATAAGTTTTGTGTATTTGACATTTCAATGATTTTTAAAATCTTGTTTTATGTCTGCCATTACCATACACATTTAATTTCATCTATACGTTTATTCTGTATATGCTACTTGTACTGAGGATGAAATATTTTAAATGCTTTTAGGCTTGGAATGTTAAACAAGATATAAACTTTTCCTAATTTAAAACAAGGGAGTGGGATGTAGCTCAGTCGGTAGCATGCCCACCTTTGAAGCTGTCTGTCCTCTGATCGATCCTTCTCAATGGACCCATCTACATTTTGTGCTATTTTCCATTCCAACCAGTGGTCCACAACTGGTTAAATAAAGGCTTTCCTGTCTGTGGGAAAGTCCATATAAAAGATCCCTTACTATTTATCGGAAAGAGTAGCCTATGTCGTGGCAGCGGGTTTCCTCTAAAAGAAATGTGTCAAAATTACCATATGAATGATGTCCAATAGCCTCTGATAAGATAAAAAATCAATGCGCTTTAGTGGTATCGTTAAATAAAACAAAATTTTACTTTTATTTTTACCATGTATGTGCAAAACCTGTTTGGTATGAAGAAAGTTTGGCAATTAATATGTGGGCAATAGCATCCTTTTGGATGTTGATCTGGTTCATGTGATGAATGCAGATAAGAAACCTGTTTCCACCTGGAACAGATGAAACCAGAGTGCTCATCAAAATAGTTTCCCATTTACTTCACTCTTTCTACTGTTTTAATGTGGACCAAACTTATAGCGTTTTAAAAAACCCTAATAAAAACCACATTCTTTAAGAAATATAAAAATGTAAATTTTAATGAACTCAATGTATTTGCAGTAAATATTTGATTTAGGCAGATTATTCAGATTTTTCTGGGTTGTTGCTACCCATTTGTCAGCTTGCTTACGTGATGCACAAAAAGAAACTGCCCCAGAATCATCCCAATAATTTACAATTTTAAATTTTATTTTCTGCACAATTGTCCACAAATAACATTTCAAAACTCAAGTTATTGACTTTGTAAGATTTTATGACAGATACTCTTTCATTTAAGTCTAGATTTCTAACACTGTTCATTTATTTTATTCTGAAATTTTCCTAAAAGTCTCTTTGTAGTTTAAAAGCATTCAACTAGGTGACCATTGAGTTTAGCTTGGTTGAGCCGTTATACTGATAAAAAAAAGTTTGGTCCACAGTTGATTTTGGAGAAATAATAGATGTTTTGTTGATTTCGATTTTTTACAATTTGCTAGTTTGATGAGCACAGTAGAGATGTTTCTCTATGGATTATCAGCTTAATGAACTCTTCTGCTTCCTGAATAATGTTTACAGATGTGAGTAGCATCATCTTCACAAATCAAGGCTAAGTACATGTTTCCGTAGTTGGGCGAATCACCTCTCTTGTTATATATTCTCTTGGAAATTAATTTTTTTGTCAATTGAGTTGCACTGCACCAAATAAAATATTTCCATGTTAAAGTTTGAGGAACTTTGACAAAACGTAACGAGTATCTGCTATTACATCTAATATTGGTATTAATAGGTGACTGTTATTATTTGTGAAAATACTATTATCTATGACCTATTAATTCGTGAACTTGTATTTACTCAGCAGTCAGTGGGAATTGATTTGGTATTGTGCAACCATAAGTAAAGTCCTTTCAAGAGTTTCATGTGTTACCGATGCATTAATTGGTCAGCGATGTCATCATCTAAGGAACAAAATTGGTGTTACAAATTTTCTTCTAATAGAGTGCAGTATAATCGTGCCTTATAATTTCTGCTACATACATCAAGGCCAATATACGGAACGTGTATGTAGCCTAGGTTTGTGAAGAAGGGTAGCATTGGATGTTTAAAGCTGTTATTCATATCTTATCACTATAGACATAATGGTCTATTGTGAAAGCCAAGTCTTTTTGTTAACAACTAGTCATCTCTAAATGTTCACTTTAAAGTCTTGTGGCTTTTTAGATATGAGGTTTGTTAATATTTTGACTTGACATACAGTTAAATGAAAATAACCCTGTGAAAAAGGGATTTTAAAAATTACAAAATGAGGTGAAAAATTAATGGGACCAAAGCCATGAATTTTTGGTTTAAAACTAAAAGAAATAATTTTAGAAATTGTGGAAAATTTACATTAAAAAAATACAAAATTAACTAAAAGAAATTTTTCTTTTTAACAAAAATTATTTAGGATTAACATATTCCCAAATATTGATAAAATGTACTTCACTTTGTCAAACATTTTTTAAATGTTATTCCTTTTGACATAAGGAAATATTATTGTCTGTTACTACAATTTCCTGGTATTTAATGTTCACATCAAATTAAATTTTAACCTGCAAATCCAGGATTTAGCAATAATTTATTTTTTCTCCTTTCTGGTGCAATCTTCATTAAAAAAACCTATTGAAGAGAATCATTAATGGTACCGGTATACCAAAAGTTGGAGGCTCTTACGTTAAAGGTATCAGTTTTTAAAACATTTTTGGTTAAAAGTCTGTTTTAAAAAAATATTTAACCATTTGGAATATAACTTTTTACGTTTGTTTGATGGCTACCACGACTCCATTCTTCTGCAATAACAATCTGCTGTACCGTATTTAGGTGACGCAAAATGCAATACGACTCTGCAATGGAGGCAAATAGCGGTCCGCCAAGGCTGAGTTATCTAGTGCATTTTGGGTGACCTGATTATAGTACAGCAGATCATTATGGAAGTTGAATGGAGCATGGTGACCATCAAACAAATGTACAAGATATATTATAAATTGTTAAATATAAAAATTAAAAAAAAACCCAGACACTGTAACTTTAAAACTAATTTAAAAGTTGCATGTTAAACGAGCATCTGTTGCTGTGCAGATTGCACCAGTCGGGTATTATCAACATGTGCATGGACATGTAAAAAATAATGTTGCTGATAATGTATTGGAATATGAATAGTTTATTAAATCTGCTATTCATGTCCATGTATCTGTTGGAACTTGAAACCCTAGGTTTGTCATTTTTACTATGGAACTGTAGTAGTACCGGGAGTGGGACGCAGGCTAGGCGGTAGTATGTGTCTACCTGTCAACCAGTCGCTCATCGAATCGATCTTTTAAAGCGGACCCATTTGTAGTTTAGACTGTTTTACGGTCCATAACCGGTTCATCAAAGGACCTGGTATGTGCTGTCCTGTTTGTGGGAAAGTGCATAAAAAACAACCTTTCTGCTTATAGGAAAGATTAGCCAATTTAGTGGCAGTGTTTTTTTCTAAAGAAATGTGTTAGAATGACCTTTTTTGACGTCCAATAGCCAATAAGATAAAAATAAATATGCTCTAGTGGCGTCTTTAAATAAATTGAAGTTTACTTTACTAACAAGTTTAAAAATTTAGTGTCTGCTAAATTATTAGCAAAGTATTGAGGCAATGTAACATTTTTAATAAAAGTTGTTTTTCTGAAATGTTATTCCCCTTTGCAAGTTTATACTGGTCATTGCAAGGCATGATTATTGCTACAAATGTGTAATGTTATTTAATGTGCACTTACAGGCCTTTGACCCATGAAGACAAGTTCCATAGAAAAATGACACCACTTGCTAGAAAATTAATTCATTTGTCCAGTTTGTTTTTATTGTCAAACATAAATTTAGAATACACACTAATGTCTTCAACATATTATATTGGACCGATTATGTAAACACCATATGAAAACATTTATGTTAAGAAATTGTTAACAGTATTTTTCATTTAGCTTTAACTTTAAAATTGTAAATTGGGCTAAATGTTTTGTTTGCATTAATCATTAATACAACTATTTAACCAAATAAATCTACGTAAGATCAGTAGGATTTAAGTACGTCCTACTATCATCTGGACGTCTAGCTATAACCAACTATCAGTAGGACTTTATATCTATACTCTTATTTTCTGTCATAAAATTACCAGAAAATATATGTCCTTCTGTTAGGAATTTGCACAAATGGATCTTTTATTTAGAAATTTCTTGTCTAGAGATTTAACTTTATATTCTAAATATGATACATTTCTTGAGCCATTTCTTAAGGGATTCACATAAATCTCTTAACACAGAAACCAGAATACGTTTATCCTGTAATCTGTCAATCTTTATAGGGCTTCGGTATATCAAAAGCTTTATCAACTCTTAGAAATGGTGTTCCATCTTGCCTATAATCCCTATTAAGCTAGAACCCTGTAATTCTAATGTTAACTACATAATGGTTACAAGTGATTAATGCATGCAGATGTTTAGGCTGAAGTATTCTAATCCTGTCATGATGCACGACAATAATAACAAACTGGATGTGTACGATTTGTGTCATGTCTTCCAAGACGTTTTCAAAAATAAACATTGTGTATTCAGTGATGTTCAAAATAAGGTATAGATTTAAACGTCATAAGCATTAGTTACATATTGTTTTATAAATGAACAACTAAAATTTGTTAGTGCCTTAATGGAAGATTTGACAAAAATTACTGAAAAATAAATTTGTTTCTAGCAATCAATTATTGTGTTTTGTTGTTGATGTACAGAAAGATAGATATTATTTCAAGATTTACATATAATAAATATTTAGGAGCGTTCGGTTGTCTAATCGATCCTTCTCAGTGGACCCAGCTGCAGTTTGGGCTATTTTCCGTTCCAACCAGTTGTCCACAACTGGTTAATCAAAGGCTGTGGTATGTACTGTTCTGTCTATGGAAAAGTACATATAAAAGATCCCTTGCTGCTTATCAAAAAGAGTAGCCTATGTGGCGGCAGCGTGTTTCCTTCTAAAAAGTGTGTCAAAATGACCATATGAATGATGTCCAATAACCGATGATAAGATAAATATAAATGTACTCCAGTGGCATCGTTAAACAAAACAAACTTTACTTTACTATTAGAAGAACATTTCAAACACCGATTATGTCCCTGACAAATCAAAGCATCGGTAACATGTGAAACTCGTTAAAGGTGTTCACTTATGGTTGCATAATACCAAATCAATTCCAAATGACTGCTGACTAAATACAAGTTTGTAAATTAATAGGTCATAGATAATTATAGTAATTTCACAAATAATAACCGTCACCTATTATTACCAATATTAGAGGCATTATCCGTTATGATTTTGTCAAAGCTCATCAAACCTTGAAACGGAAATATTTTATTTGGTGCAGTGCTAACATATTTGCGAATTTCCAAGCGAATAGATAACAAGTAACGCGATTTGCCCATCGCATCTATTGGAATTTAATCAATTCGTGTCTCAAAAAGTCGCCTACATAATTATGTCAAGACCATTATACGGAACGTGTATGTAGCCTTGATGTGCGAACATGATGTAGGGGCGACCTGGCCTAGTTAAATACACAGGTAAGCATGTAGTAACATCGCTCCTAATTTACAGAGGAGTTCGAATTAAGAGGCCTAATTTCAAATGACTGCTACGAAATTAATAAATAGCAAGGGAGACAATTAACACTGCCTATTTCATTTGACTTGGCATAGTTATCTTCCTTGTTCAGGAACTATTAAATGTTTTGCGATTACTAGTAACTCATTTCCATTCTAGGAGCCGCATGTAGCTCAGTCGGTAGCGTGCCCGCCATTGAAGCGGTAGATCGCGGATCGATCATTCTGAGTGGATCCACCTGCAGTTTTGGCTATTTTCCGTTCCAAACAGTGCTCCACAACTAGTTCATCAAAGGCCGTGGTATGTACTGTTCTATCTATGGAAATGTGCATATAAAAGATCCCTTGCTGCTTATCAAAAATAGTAAAATATGTGACGGCAGCGGGTTTCCTTCTAAAAAGTGTGTCAAAATGGCCATATGAATGACGTTCAATAACCAATGATAAAATAAAAATCAATGTGTTCCAGTGGTGTCGTTAAACAAAACAAACTTTACTTTTTTTGTACTGCAGCTTTTCACAGGTACAAGTACAGTATAATGAACTAGAACCCTAGCTAGTACAACT
>JAUTWP010222312.1:0-15211 GCA_033042655.1 Cyathermia naticoides | reverse complement strand
CCCTCACCAAAACAATTGCATCCTATTTTTATAATTTGGCAATATTCTCTTAAAGAATTCCAAAAGCAGATGCACCATCACCCACACTCCAGTCGCAAGACTGGACTCGCGGAAACTCACTTTTCCTGTCCCGGACGCGATGGATAGATAAAGCTATAAACTGTGCCCAGGAGAGGCGTCTACTATAACAGCTTGGCTCTGAACGTAGATGTTAAACCCCATAATCTGACCTGACCTTGGGAAGAATTGGTCAAACTGTTTTAAAGTAGGCCCTGTATGCAGGTAATTCGTATGGCGTTGTAATGCTGATAGAGCCTAGAATTTTGTTTCAGAATTATTTTATATAAGCACATGACCAGATGGTCTTTCACAAAGCAGTTCTGATGGCTGGCTGGAATGAAAAATATCTCAGTGGAAACATCGACCTCCCATTAACAACTGTAATATAATTGGTTGTATATGATTCGTGTGTTCTGATACCAGGGTCTTATACGTGAACCGAGACAACTGAAAGTCTCTGACAACCCATTGTTCATGCATTCAGAGTTGCATGTGAAAGCCTCGGACAACTCATTGTTCATGCATTCAGAGTTGCATGTGAAAGCCTCGGACAACCCATTGTTCATGCATTCAGAGTTGCATGTGAAAGCCTCGGACAAGCCATTGTTTATGCATTCAGAGTTCCGCGTGAAAATCTCAGATAACACATTGTTCATACATTCAGAGTTGCACGTGGAACTCTAGGACAACCCATTGTTCATGCATTCAGAGTGGCATGTGAAATTCTCGGACAACCCAATGTTCATGCATTCAGAGTTGCATGTGAAAATCTCGACGTTCGAAAATAATCTGGAACCTTGTCATTGTTTAGGTTCATTCATAAAATACCTCTGATGGCGTTAGCACCTCTGTCATGACGTTGTAGAAGTGGCGTGACCTGGGAAGACGTGCACGGCGTCTCATCAGTGTTTCACCATGACAGTACAATAAATATATTCTTACAGTAGAGTAGTGGGGGCAAGTAGGAGGTATTTGAGCTGGAGATGAGGGTTTCGTCTTGCACGTAGAGCTATTAAGTGTCAAACCATTGTAATTACAAGTTTAAAGTAAGCTCATTCATGTGTCAATCTTGTTTAATTAGCTGTACTGCAGCTTGGGTTATTCTCCGTTTCATCAGTGCTCCACAACTGCCTCATCAAAGGCCGGGATATACGCTGTCCTGTCTGGGAAAGTGCATATAAAAGATCCCTTACTCCTTATCGGATCTCCTCCTGGGTAGGACACCCGGAAGACTGGATGTGCCCAGGAGGGGCGTGCTTGAACACTTTTGTGGTGTAAGCACGTACAAAATATTTCCAGTCCAGTCCTTATCGGAAAGACCAGCGGGTTCCCCTGAAAGAAATGTTTCAAAATGAACATAATTATGAATGACGTCCAATAGTCGCTGATAAGATACAAATCAACGCGCTCTAGTGACGTCGTTAAAGAAAACAAACTACTTAATTAGCTGCAATGCAGTTTTTATGTGGATTTTCTTACATACACGTCCATATTTTTTTACAGATTTTTATTCCTTGAAATGCCACAGCTACAGTATTGCATATCACACACGTTTAATTTTGTGTTAACTGATGCCAACATTCTTGAAAATCTGTGTTATGTCAACGTAATCTCTGAAAACATCTAATTCGATTTAAAATGGAATTTAAAGAGGTGTCAGATGTCTAGAACGAAAACCCGTCTATGATTTTATGCAAGACTAAACAAGTCAACCAATGATTCATAACTGATTTATCAGAAGATGTGTTGTCCTTTCTGTAAGATATATAAAAGTAATGTTTATAAAAATATTTTTGTGACAGCAGCTAGTTTCTTCTGAAGACCATGTGTTGTAAATGCCTTATGATCAGCATCTGATTAAACAATGTACTAGTGTGTCATTAACACAACACCCCAGAGATAATTTTCCACCAATTTGATAAATGATTTACTTCTGTGTAATAAAAGAATAAATACCTTAATGAAATTTGCGACATTTATAAATACTATCACAAATTTTCATAAATGTTCACGAATTCTATAGTTGTAATACAAGAGTCCATTTCATAATATTACATGTACCTGACCATATTATGTTATATATAAACTGAGTGTGTACTAATATAATTATATATATAATTATTGCATGTTTACAGCCCTCCTGTAAACCATCTTATCACATATATATTTTATTTGTATTTTGTAAACTATCTTGTACATATTATATATAAATAAATGTATACATGTATATTATTTCATTTATATTTTGTAAGCCATTTTGTATTTTCCTCAGAGTCAATAAATTGTGTCCTGTTGCTAAAAAAACCGGGCTCTTTTTCAGTCTCTGCTGCAGAACTGTAAACACACGTTCCTTTCCTTCTATGATGTCAAACATAATTCCTTCCCTTTGTACCCGAGGACTCGTGCCAACTGTGGCCAGTGATGTCTCAGTTGAGTTGAACTTCAGTTGTTGCGTGTCTTATCTCTACTGATGGCGTGACACGTCAGTTGGTTAGCGTGTGCGTTCTCTTGACTGCCATGCGTCTGAGTAGCGTTCCAATGGGACAACGTGACCTTACATCAACACGACTAAACAAAACTATTGACACGATAATAAAAGTCTTCAATGTATGTAAGATTATGTCCGTGTGAAAACACTATGAATTAATTGTCTTTATGAAAATTATCATTCTTTTGTATAAAAAGGGTGTTTCCGGTAACCCGACCATATCCTGTCCCGTACGCGGTGGATGATTAAAACAATGGCTCTGAACGTAGACGTTAAACAACTTCACCTTGACCTAGCCCGATCTTTACTGATTGAACCTACTTAAAATACTTTAAAACTAGGGATACTGGTGGATTGGGGACAAGATATTGACAGTGGCTCAAGTCTCATTGTACAAAAAAGAAAAAGAAAAAACGCCTGCTAATGGTTTTGTATTTTGATATAATATATTAACATGGTATTGTAATGGGGCATATTTTAATATGGTTAATAGTTCAAGCAAGCCGTCTCTGGGGATAAACTCAGAGTAAGTACAGTGAATCTAAATTGAGAAAGGAAGCTCTCCTCACATATAGAATAAACGTATTTACTTGAAGAAAATGAACGTTTGTTGATGTAATCGCAACACATTGAATGACACTAGAATTACATGTTTATATAGGTTTTATGTAAAATATTTCTATTCTCTATTAATCGACTGCTGGTTTCAAATATATAATATTTCTCACACAGTCTACAGGAGAAAACTACCACATCGTGTGGTGTACCAATCGTCAACTACTGGATGGTACGTACGGTGTTAGTTTAAACCCTAGAGAAACGAAGACACTTTCTAGCATGTCCTCTTGGTAAAATAGTCCTTGTTCACTCTACAACATATGGAACTCTCGGTGTCACTGGTATACAGTAGAACTAGCATATAACGTACTAATTGGGACCGGCTATTTTTGTCCGTTATATGCGAAGTCTATTATGCGTATATCGTACTTTGTTATACGTGTACCAGGACTTCCAGATTCAGTACGTTATAGACGAGTATCCGATTTATGCAAGGCCGTTATATGCGAGTTCTACTGTAATTTAATTTTTTCAATAATTGGTTTGGTTGCTCAGGGTCTCAAAATAGGTGACGTTATATTTGACTCCGTGGGTTCTCCAGGGTTAAGTATGATTTAAGGAAGATTGATCCGATGTCCCATCCCACTCGAGGCTGAACGTTTGCTACTGAACCCAGTCTAGCTGTTTACACGTTACTAAAGCGCATCATTGTGTTAAGCCTAATTACACGTGGATATCACAACAAGAACATTCCTCCAAGTGCATGTTCCCCCAGCAGCAAGAAGAAGCGTTGTTCTTCAACACGGGGGCGGGATGTAGCTTAGTCGGTAGCGTGCCCGCCTTTGAAGCGCTCGGTCGTCGGATCCATCCTTTTCAGTGGACCCATCTGCAGTTTGGGATAGCTTCTGTTCCAACCAATGCTTCACAATTGATTCACCTTGCCGCTTATTAAAATGAGTAGCCTATATGGCAGCAGCGGGTTTCTTCTGAAAGAAATGTGTCAAAATTGCCACATGAATGACGTCCAATAGCCGATGATAAGATAAAAATCAATGTGTTCCAGTGGTGTCGATAAATAAAACAAACTTTACTTTTTTGTTCTTAAACACACGGTAAAATGGCCATCTGTCATAAGGGTAGATACACACGGAAGTTCAGCCTATAAATTAATAATGCACATTGCAGCTGTGAAAATATGACAACGTTTCAGCTTCCGTTCTCTTTCCGTCTTTTGTATAAGCCAAACAGCCTGATGCGCCTTTTACTTTCACCATGTTTGCATTTCATCTTTAGTTGTGAAAATGTGAAAGAACGTGCGCGCATGTTTTCTCTTTGCTTCTTTTGTATGACGGCTTGATGTGCTTTTTACTTTCCCTGTGTTTGGATTTCATCTTTAGCTGTGAAATAAAAACAGAATAACATTTGTTTCAGCGAGGTCGTCCGCCAAGGAGATTCCCTGGCTGGCTGACTAAACATGTTGTTTTTAAATCACACAGAACTGTTTTGTTGTAAGCTCGATCGTGTTGGCTTAATTGTTGATGTTATATTATGTTCAAATAACGTGGCACAGGCCTGCAAACACCAGAACATATCCAACAACATTGTCCACTTCACAACTCAGAAAGAAGCCGCTTCTGGTCGCATGGAACATACCTACATTAGTAGCTCTGGGTATGCAGAGAGGACCTGCAAATAACTGCCCAATTCATCACTCAGATTGGACTATCTGTATGAGACTATTTTCACAAATATGAACGAAGAAGAAGAAATGTTCAAACGTTTTAAAGCTCCTTTTACTATATTTTCATATTTTAGTTTCTTCCTTCAGCGTAAATGATGTCTAATGTTTCAGAAACAATTATGTAATATAATTGAGTTTTACGATTATTGTTGTTGTTGTAATAAACCAAACTAATGTTTACATAAGAAAGAAAAGAGTGAAGGTACATAGAACCATACCTAGTTTATTTTCTCTTTTACTTGAGGTATTCTTTGGGTAGTAAAGGGATAGAAGTAGAAAGCAACACATAAAAACATTTTCTTGAGTTTGGAGAATTCTTGTTTAACAATGGACATTTTGAAACATGATGTCATGTCTGATGCACACTGTTGGTTGATTATTGTTGGATTGAAACAGGTATTTAATTATAGTTACTTCTCAGGTATGAACATAGAATTTAGCATGGAGGTGCAATTTATGCCAATGAATGGATTTTTGGTTATCATACATGTGTTAAAAAAAAGTTTGTTTATACTGGAGTTAGCACGCTGATAAGCTTGCATGACATTACTTACATAGGGATTCTGATACTTTAATCCGTTACACCGAATTATCTGCGCGTGAAGCTAATCCTTGTATACAATGTCTTGACGAAGACGCGCGAAACATCTCACGGTGTGCGACATTCACTCGCCTCGAGGAGGTTTAGATAGCTACCTAACATTGAGTAAACCATCAGACTTGTCTTCCCCTTGGATGACTCTTCAGTACAAGAAAACAAAATATAGAGACACCCGTATTCTCGCCTCCCATTGTAAAGGGTTCTAGTAGAGGTTGCACTATATTAAATAAGTCCCATTACACAGAATACGCTGTGGATGGATATAACCATAAACTGCGCCCAGGTTGAATAATACGATATCAGTTCCCATTAGCCACAATATGAACATTATTAACACCGTAAATTTAAATTTGAACGATACAACGTATTACGTTTTGTTCTCATAACCTTGATGGTATTAATATAAGGGACCTCAAACGATGAACGTCGCTATTTACTTCTTACAGTCAATCGAATTCCTTCGAACAATGATCAGAAATATTTCATTTGGTATAGTGCAACCTAAAGAGTTGTGTTTGTGAATGGTCGTGGTAGAAGAACGGGGATTAACGATGATGGCCGATTTTTCTGTCTGGGTGACATACGATGTTCTTGAGATGACGCGAAGTCACAGAGTGATGCAGTGCGGGGCTTAGTGGACAACGCCATTAGGGTCTGCATCGTGTGCTGTCACTGGGGCGACGACGTTTTACACCACGTCTTACACCACGTCGTCAGGTGATTGGGTAACGTGTCATGTCTGGGATCTGTGTCGGTGTCAGATCGGATGGAGATATGTATTTTACACCAATTGTCTCGGATTGACTCTTGACTGATGGACAGTTTGATAATGGAAGGTGCATCGAGACCCCCTACGTTACTGGAACGTAACTGATAATTGAGATCAATTCTTGTTGTCTCGCCCGAGGGAATCTGGGATTCTAAATCCTAGTACTCGCTCTAAAACAGAGTGAGTATACTTCATGTTTATAGAGCTGTAAGGCGACAAGGAAAGAAAGTTTGCTTTCTTTAACGACCCCACTGAAGCACATTGATTTTTAAGGCGACAAGGATGAATTTCACCAAAATTAATGTCCGGCTTCATGGAGCTATATAGTATATACACCAGTCCGATCTAAGACTGTGATATATGTTGTCCTGTCTTGGACAAACAATCATATTGGATAAATTTAGTTGTCAAGCAATGATTATTTTTGTTTAACGACGCCACTAGAGTACATAAAAGCAATGAGTTCAGTTAGTAAGCAAGTTTATTTGCAAGAATGCTATGTCCACATATAGGATTCTCTTCCCAGCGACAAATGTTTATATCCTATATAAAGCTTTCTTGCAGCGGACATACACAGTTTGTGTTTTCAATCTTCGGTGTAGGTGTGGTCAGTACGGTATCAGGCTGTTTTCTTTAAGTCCAAAAATAACCCATTAACTTCTTTCATCTGTTTGCTGCGCTAGAGGAAACTCAATTGTTTCCGTTAGTGTCACCGTGCCCCCTCCCCACTTTTTCTGTAACGGACGCAGTGGATGGATAAAACCATATACTGTACCCATGAGAGACGTCTGCGATAATACCCTGGCTCTGATTGTGGACGTTAAACACGTCCTGTGTCCTCGACAAATAGCTGAGTTATGTATCGAAACTGGGTAGGGTGTGATAATTATCAGGAATCAAAATTACTAGGATGTAGGGTGCAGTCTTGTATAGCTAGAACATTCAATTAATTCACATGTACATTATATACTTATTTAAATTATCAGATGTTTATGATCTTATAAAAGCAAATTCGAAGATAACATCAAGATTGGCAAGAAATCAACGTAGCTTTATAAATAGAGCTGACACAAAAATACCAAATCACTTGACTTTCTAGACGTTCACTTGGGAAAGTTTTAAGCTTGGGTTACGTGTCAATGGATGGCTTAAAAAGATCTCAATAATTGGTTATCATTTTCGCAGCACATTATAAGATTTTATCAGATACCCATGTGAAAAACACGTGTTATTTTGAGCTGTAATTTCTCTTTTGTCGTCATATCGCTGAAGGCAAAATCTTATACATGTACCAGTCTTACTAACAAAGACGTTCAAATTTTTTCGAACAAAAATGTGTGCTGGAATTTTTTTTCTTTTTAGCGTTGTAAATTTCGTAATTGAATTGTGCGTGACACTTTAAAAATCTGTCAATGTTTATTGTGGAAGTAAACAGAGAGAAACGAACGGAATAAATTAACCTAGAGAACATACGTGATATTGAAAATGAGTTGTATGTCGGTATGTGGGATGAATTAATTTGTGAATAATTATCATAAGCTTATAAACAGATACATTATTCGATGCATTTCGTAGACGATTGGGCGTGGTCGTTTAAAAAATAAACCCATAAATCTTTTACCTTTTTTCCACGCAGGTATTAACAATTTAGCTTTTTCAAGCCAGGTATTCTGTTCAGGTGCATTTAAAATAAAGTCACGCCTCAGAGATCAAAGACACCGCGTTATTGAAATATATTACGGTGGTTTTATGTGTTAATTGTGGTCAGATTGGAATGCACACCCAATTTTATTGACAAATTGTAAAGAGCTATAAATAACCCCACATCAAGTGTAATTCACGCATCTTGACGTCTTAATTCGTGAGGTATCGCCGCCTCGAGCCATGGACAGCGTGATTGCGCACGATTGAGTTTTAAAAAAGATATTGTTATCAGGTGTAACATCGATGTACTTCATCTCACAGGACCTATTCAATGCAAAATGCTTTCCGTATTGGTATAAAACATTCTCTAACTAGGTTAATTGTGCAGAACGTTTGTAACAAATACTTTATAAAGTCTGTACAGGTATGTGTACATTAGAGAGGAATGTGCATGTAATGTGAAATAGTGCTTGTTTAATGGACGGTGCATAATTTGTGTTGGATATCAGCGATAATGCATGTTCAACTATTTCATGTTTTGATTCCATACAGAATGCACTTTGAAAGTGTTAAGTGCATGTTTTAATCGTAAGTATTCGCATGGGAACTAAAATGTAACAGATAAGTCAACCGTCACTAGGGCGATTCGAACCAACAGTACATTAGTACTCATCCACCTAGGTTAAAGGCAAACTAGTCAAAGTGGATCCATGGACTGGACTGGAAAAGTTTTAACGTGCCTACATCACTAAATAAGTCTTCAACATCAGTAAATAAGTCTTCAACATCAGTAAATAAGTCTTCAACATCAACTGAACACTGTTTTACAAGAACTAGAGATTGCAAAACAAAAAAACAGCAGATTAAGATTCTATTTTTCAGTTTATTTTTGGCGAGATATTTCAGTATTAATATTTAATGTCTTAGGTAGAAATAATATACTAGTATTATATATTAGAGTAGCTTTACCTACAATCTTTTAAGATCGTCTTTTATTGGTTTTATTTAGCGTAGTACACTTCCTGTTGTGATCGGAGCGGGAAGTAGCTATCGGTAGCGTCTTCGCTTGTGAAGCGGTCGGTCATCGGATCGATCCTTCTCAGTGGACCCAATTTCAGTTTGGGCTATTTTCCGTTTCATCAATGCTCCACAACTTGTTCATCAAATGCCGTGGTATGTGTTCTCCTGTCTGTGAGAAAGTGCATATAAAAGACCCCTTACTGCTTATCGGAAAGAGAAATGTGGCGGAAGCGGATGTCCTCTAAAGAAATGTGTCAGAATAACCATAATAATGTTTGACGTCCAATAGCCGCTGATAAGATAAAAATCAATATGCGCTAGTGGCGTCGTTAAATAAAACTAACTGTAGGTCAGGTCATTGGCGTTTAACGTCTACGATCAGAGCAAGGCTGTTATAACAGTCTTTACGGAACGGAAAAGGGTTTAACGTGCTTAATTCACTAAATAAGTGTTCAAGCAATCTTTACTTTTTCTGTTCTATTTAACCATGTCCCTCATTTGATCGCTACTGAAAAACGTCTTTCACTCGCCCTTCAAGTCCTATCTTGGCTTTGTACCAATTGAAGTGTCAAACTGATAGTGAATCTATGATTGGAGACAATTTCTTTATTAAGGTGACAACTGTCATGTGTGTGTATGGTGGTAATATCCAGTAATACTGGTAAAGTGGGCTAACACGGATTCAGTCCGACTTGCTCCACGTCACCTCCACGAGGAACAAGCCTGGCTTTCCATACTGAGAACTGAACGAGGGATTAAAGGATAAACATCTAATTAAGGGACGGTACAGTGAGAAACCGTGTATTGTGTTGTATGATTCGCTATCGGGCAAATGGAGAATATGTAATCTTATTGACCTCGTGTATCAAACTAAATGTAGGTCAACAAGTTTGATCTTACATCAAGAGAACGTCTGACGCCAGTGAATGACGATTTGACAGACGGCAATCTCCTTTTTGCCGCCAAAACAGTTTGTCATCTTCAGCCATCTTGCGAGGTCACGTAGCCTCTTAAGAATTAACATAAAGGCACTGACTCTATGGCTAAACATTGTAACGTACATTCGAATAAGTCAGCTCTTTTCACTGCTAACACTACTATTTGTACTTTCTTGTTCAGAATATTCATTTTTACATTCGACTAAATCAGTTCTTTTTACTGCTATATTATAATTCATTGGTTTCATGACATCATTCTGTACTTAGTATTTTTGTGAGAATACGACCCAGTTGTATTATTACGTTTATGTATGAGAGGAATTAGATAAACACGTCAGTTATCAGATTAGACTTTATAGCCAATCCATCAAGGAAAAGGAAAGTAATGTGTGTTTAATGACACCCCAGGGCATTGTTAATCATAGGTGTCAGCTATATGTCAATTACCGCATTACCTAGAGCAAGAACCTGCTTTCACATGTATTACACGTTATATTCTCCACTGCCGTAAACTGGATGCATGTGTGATCACTTTAATATTTTAATATAGTAATGCTTACATCACTACTCGTCACTACCCGTCATTATCCGTCACTACTCGTCACTACCCGTTATTATCCGTTACTACTCGTGAATACTCGTCAATACCCGTCATTATCCGTTACTACTCGTCATTACCCGTCCCTATCCGTCATTACCCATCACTACTTGTCTACCCGTCACTACTCGTCATTACCCGTCATTACTCGTATTACTCGTCACTACCGTCATTAGTCGTCACTACTCGTTATTAATCTTCACTACCTGTTGTTACCCGTCACTACAGAACTCCCTCTAGCATGTATTATATATCAAACACCCTCTATACACGCCAGAACTCCCTCTGGCAGGTTAATTGGGTGGAGGTTTGTGTTTCAAAATCCCTATGGTAAATCCTCTCAAATCGTCTACTTACCCAACTCTGATTATTCAAGAGGTAGTATTGAAGATCTGTGAGACAAGACCACGCTGTTGATGTTAACAATATAGTGATGGATTGTTTTCTTGTGACATCACACGAGCGGGATGGGTTCGCTCAACGTGATACGGTACAAGTGCAATGTAGGAGAACAATCTTCAAGGTAATTACAGGGTTCAGGTGAATAGCTGCTACGTTTGTGCTATTATCCCTTAGTAGGAGGTTTTGTTTCTCCACTGGTTTCGTCTTTGCTGTCTTCTTTGAGAGTAGGATGAGAATGACGTCCAATAGCCGATGACGACAAAAATCAATGTGCTCCAGTGGCGTCGTTAAACAAAACGTGTATACTCTCTTCTCGTTGGTTCAATTCAAATGATAAATACATTTTATAGCAATAAAGAGAGGATAGTTTCTTTAATGACACGCCAGCAGATTGTTTAATCTGTGACTATTGGTTCGACATGATATACAAAAGAAACTATTCGTACACAGACAGGACAGGACAAATTATTAACGTGTCCACATCACAAAAGTGTTCAAGTACGCCTGTCGTGGGCATAAACTCTGACATCGTCAGGCTTTTTGTCCAACACAGACAGGACAACAATACCCTTTTATGAACCAATTGTGGATCCCCAGTTGGAACGAAAAATATACTAAAACCAAATGGATCTTCTGAGAAGGATCGATCCGACGACCAACCACTTCACTAACGGTCGTTCGACCTCTTGCACTGGGTCCTGCCCCTAGTGTTAAAGCTACTAGAGATATCTTAGCAATGTTAAACTAGAAACATAAAAGATATCTTCGTGTTGGTTTAGACAAAATGGTTGACATACGCCTGGAGTCAGTCCCGCTGGCAGGCTGGATTTAAACGTGTTTAAAAGTTCACTGTAACGCGGTTAATGTGAACGTGGCGGGGAATGTTTCGCACGTTAGTGGCGGTCTCTATAGTAGACGCCATGGTAGCGGGGAGGTAAGTCACGCCATGGTAGCGGTGAGGTAAGTCACACCATGGTAGCGGGGAGGTAAGTCACACCATGGTAGCGGGGAGGTAAGTCACGCCATGGTAGAGGGGAGGTAAGTCACGCCGTGGTAGCGGGGAGGTAAGTCACGACATGGTAGCGGGGAGGTAAGTCACGCCATGGTAGCGGGGAGGTAAGTTACGCCATGGTAGCAGGGAGGTAAGTCACGACATGACACTATGCTAAGGAAAAGTCGGCCAATTTAACGTTCAACATAACCTGAAAAAAAATGAAGATGAAGTTCAATGGTATTTGATATGTAATATAAAACAAATTACGATTTTGTTAAAAGAAAAACAAAGCAAATATAATGACTGAAAACTGCACTTTCGTTTTTTTGTATCATTGAGTTGGTACTCCCTCCCCCTTGAAATATTTTGAATTTTTGCACTTGCTCATATATTGCGCTCCTCTGAACGAAGAATTCTGAAACCCATTTGAAAAATTCTTGTCTGCCTCCAATATTTGAAAAAAATATGGGCGCCCCTATGGATATTATAAATATTATTACGACATCCGATTTGTTATGAAACTAACCAGTGATATTTTTATTTATTTCATTATAAAAACTAAATAGATTGCATGTTTCTCATAGCTCGTAGCATGGGCTAACTGTCTAGAATCGACAGATGTGCTTCCTCAATAAAATCCAGAAGTATTCAGCTTTTATTTCTTTGCTTTCAACGGCATTTGTTGACCGTCAATTTCAACCAACAAAAACAAATATCATGAGCATGCTTTTAAAATGCGGAAACATTTTTTATACCACAAGCATAGGAACATTCATTACGATGTCAAGTTGGTTTAAAATATCCCTTTCTTTTCCCCAGGCTGTTTAGGCGCTGTCAATAAGCCACGTTTAATGCAAGTCAGCTTAATCCCTTTGCCCATAGATATGAGCACATTCATGGGTGAATTTCAGTGATAAATGAACATAAACGTCTATATCTGTGTACAATTCACCTCCACCTGTGCACGTCTGTGTGTATTCCCTTCTACCTTTCCCTCTACCTCACCTACACACGTTAATAATGCCCAGAGGAATGCAATAAATTATTGCTCTGAATTTCCTATCGTTATTGGTCTATTATGAAAAGCAAAGTGAAATAAGTGCATACGTTATTGCTGATTAGTTTTTTCCGTGTCAGGTAAAGATAGTTTTCATTATTCTGTGAGCTGGGGTTAATTGCTTTATGTGTGGTATTAACAAGCAATAAGCAGTAGTTTGTCACACAATACATCAAATGACTGGTGACTGGGCTATGGGTTTGACTGACAGTCCGGTGTTTGAACATTCTGCTGTTATTACTGTCTGAAGATAGCTTGAAACGGGTTATCTATCAGCATACAATTGCCTAACTTAGATGACCGCTCACCGATATATTTAATTCAAACAAACACGCATACACATACACACATATACATACATACATACATACATACATACTCATACATACACACATACATAATATACATATATACATACACACAACACAAATAACACACATTTACACACACATGCATACATACACACAGACACATAGAGATATACAGACCCACATATACATACACATACATACACGGTGGATGGATAAAACCATAAACTGCGCCCATGAGACTTCTGCTATAACAACCTGGCTCTGAACGTACATTAAACAACATGACCTGTCCTGACCCAACCACAGCTCTTTTATTATCCAAGTCTTTTGTTATCCAATTCCATTTTGTTATCCACCAATTCCATTTTGTTATCCACCTCAGTTCTTTTGTATCAACCACTCCCTCCTTTTTGTTTTCAACCCTCAGCTCTTATGTTATCCACACTCAACGCCCTTTTGTTATCCAACTCAGCTCTTTTGTGTTAACCACTCCCTCCTTTTTGTTTTCAACCCTCAGCTCTTATGTTATCCACCCTCAAAGCCCTTTTGTTATCCAACTCCTTTTTGTTTTCTACCCTCAGCCCTTATGTTATCCACCCTCAAAGCCCTTTTATCCAACAGCCATTTTATTAAACCACTCTCCATTTTATTATCCACCCTCTCCGTATGAATCTTCAGTCGCACCAACAATACCTCGCTTCATGCTAAATGAGCGATAATTAATGCAGCGGAAAATGATTTATACCCTAACCTGACCATTTTGAGCAGATTTCTTTCTATTTTGAATTTCTTGATCCGCTAGAGCGAGGGCTGTCGAGTGAGTGGTTATAGGTTCATGACATAACATAATGCCAAGCCAGGCCACCTGGGTGTTTCTCTAACACAGAACCAAACGATTTGTGTGAAATTTATTGCCGAATGAGAGCAGCTATATATCATCTGATGGACGATTAATCACCGTGTTTTTCTGAAGGTCGTATTTTCTATTCATCAGTTTTTCTATTATGTTACAGAACTGGAAAGCTACAGAATGAAGTGAACGTAAACTGTGTATGAAATGCGGCAAACTCTTCACTTTATATGAATGAATGTTCAAGAGTCTATTGAGTATGAAAGACGTTGCTTTATAAATCCATCGTATCTTGTTTGTGAATTCCCCTTAAGGTATTGACCCTAGTAACTAGGCGTAAAATATGTCAACAATTTCAACAGTGAAATTTGGCATGCTATATTATACCTATACCACAGTGTTGTTAATAAAACATTATACAATGTATTTTTACAAGATGACTGCAATAATGGTTGACCATTAAAAGGAATGATTGTATAATGACTCCCAACGCATTGTTTAATTAGCAGCTATTAGGTGTCAAACATGATATTCATGACTCATGCTATTCAAAGAAATCTCGCTACCGCCATATAGGCTACTCTTTTCGATAAGCAGCAAGGGTCTTTTATATGCATTTTCATATAGAAGATAACACATGCCACAGCCTTTCACTGGTTCGTATGGAAAATAGCCTAAATGCAAATGGATCCACTGAGAAGGATTGATCCGACTACCAACTGCTTCCCGGGCGGACTTTGACCATCAGATAATCAGAGCATTAATCCGTTTTAGAAGCTGTCACTAATGTGTCATTTCTAATTTTGTTCAGTATATAAAAACAGTAGCATTGGAATTTATTTATTACAAGACACAGAGAAAAAGAAATGCATGTATTTATCATGTGCCTCTCCTAACTAAACTTTTCTAAGATGATTAAAATTCATAAGAAATGCATGTATTTATCATGTGTCTCTCCTAAATAAACTTTTCTAAGATGATTAAAATTCATAAGAAAGGCATGTATTTATCATGTGCCTCTCCTAAATAAACTTTTCTGATGATTAAAATTCACAAGAAAGGCATGTATTTATCACGTGCTTCTACCAAATAAACTTTTCTAAGATGATTAAAATTCACAAGAAAGGCATGTATTTATCACGTGCTTCTACCAAATAAACTTTTCTAAGATGATTAAAAT
>JAUTWP010222201.1:0-15214 GCA_033042655.1 Cyathermia naticoides | reverse complement strand
TTGCCGAGACCTTTGGTTTACTATTACATAGCACTGGCTTTACTACGAGTAATCTCGTAGTGGCAACATCTGGTGCATTCACTTTACGAGTATTCGGCAGTCAACGTGTTAATTAGTTTTCTTATCAAAATTCATACCATATTCAGCTGGGTTGCTTGCAGGATCAAGTTTGGCTCTGAGCAGTGCATTGCTGTATCCATTGAAGAAAGACGGGATAGAGTGATAGCCTTTGTTGTTGAACCATATCTGAACAGGTGTTGCATTAGTTGCCACTTCCTCTTCTTCCATAGCCCATCCTCCATACCTACACAATGACACAATTCAAACACTTTACATTAATAATAAATCATTGTTGATCACGTAATGCTAGGGGTAGAGGTGATGTACCATATGAGAGAGACTGATGTGAGGTGTGGGGTAATACTAGTGGTGGGTGATGTTAGTGGTAATGGTAATGCTAGGGTTGGGGTGATGTTAGTGGTAAGGGTAATGCTAGGGTTGGGGTGATGGTAGTGGTAATGGTAATGCTAGGGTTGGGGTGATGTTAGTGGTAAGGGTAATGCTAGGGTTGGGGTGATGGTAGTAGTAATGGTAATGCTAGGGTTGGGGTGATGTTAGTGGTAAGGGTAATGCTAGGGTTGGGGTGATGTTAGTGGTAAGGGTAATGCTAGGGTTGGGGTGATGATAGTGAATAAGGTATGCTAGGGGTGGGTGATGCTATGGATAGGGGTGATGGTAATGGAAAAGATAATGCTAGGGGTGGGTGATGCTATGAATAGGGGTGATGGTAGTGGTGGATGTAATACTAGGGTTGGGGCAATGTTAGTGGTAAGGGTAATGCAAGGGGTGGGTGATGCTATGGATGGGGGTGATGGTAGTGGTGCGTGTAATGCTAGGGGTGGGGCTGATGCTAGGGTGAGGGAGATAGTAGTGGAACTGACTCTTTAAACAGATTTATATGCTATAGATGATAAAAATATGAAAGACCACAAATAATAACAATTTTTAAAAATTTGCTCACCTCATTTCAACAAACTTGTGGTAACTTTTCAACAGGTAGTCGGGGACGTCTCGCCCATCTAGTTTCTGTAGATAGTTTCCTGACGTGATGTCCAGCTTGGGTGGTGGAGGAAAGTCTGCCCCGGGGTCACAACGCAGCTGCCAGTTCCAGCACTCACATTTAGCACCAGGGTTCATAGTGTATTCTGCTTGCGTGAAGTTGTAGCCTGGAGTTTTACACTCAAATTCTGGTCTATGAAAATCAACATTTTTACAGCATGTTATTTTTCATAGGCAATGCATTATATATTCAAGGTAGGGTAGAAAAATCCAGCATGCAAATTTAAATAATTAAAATGTCAATTAAAATACTGGAAATTGTTCAAAACTTAAAGTATACAAATTTGGGTGTGGGCAGTGAGATAGAAGGGGGTCTGAAAATATTTACTCTTTGTACAAGGAGAAAAATGTCAATAATTCTAAATGTCCCTTACTTCATTTGTTTAAAAATTTAGTATTCCTCAAAATGCTGGTTAATTTCAGATTTTAATTTTAGAAACATTATTTTAATAATTCATTACGGCCATATCAAAATATTAACAACCATATCCAATAATACCAATCAATGAAAATCTGATAACAAGAAAAATAGATCTCTATATAAATTATAGACATCAAATTTATCTGTGATGATGCATCAGTGGCGGATCCATAAATTCCATTTAGGTGGGCCCCCAATGGCAAGCCTAAGTGGCACAAATGTTCACAAAAATATTTCCAATGTAAAAAATAGAAAAATAGTTAAATTTAGTGGGTGGGGGCGGGTCACCATTAATGAAAACAGCCTGTTAAGTGATAATATACAGTAGATTTACAAACATGAAATTTAATACACTAACCCTGCATTGAATCCTTTCATGCATGTTGTTCCAATGCCGGGCTTCGAGGTGAAAGCCTTCACCAATTTCTTACTCAGTGAATTCGAACCCGCATACCCATCTCTGAACACAAATAAAAAAGTAAAGTTTGTTTTATTTAACGACCCCACTAGAGCACATTGATTTTTTTTCATACATTTGGTAATTTTGACACATTTCTTTAGAGTAAACCTGCTGCCACGACATAGGTTACTCTTTCTGATAAGCAACAAGGGATCTTTTATATGCACTTTTCCACAGACAGGACAGCACATACAATAGCCTTTGTTGAACCAGTTGTGCAGTACTGGGTACTCAACATAAAACAATGTAGTTTTTAAAGTCAGTATATGATTTTGATATAAATAAAGTATAAGAAATATTAATATTGCTTTTTAATAATAATGATGACGATGAAATACGTTCTTAAACATTAAAACAAAGTCACTTTACATGATATATTGCTTTTTGCACCTGAACTCTTCATCTACTTATCTGATTAAAGAAATTTTTTAACACCAAAATGAAAAAATTGATTCTTTTAGTTTTAAGAAACATTTTCAATATTCTGGGATTACTCTATGATGTCACTAAAGCAAAAACATGTAAAACATATTTATATAATTTTGTAATTCTTGGATATAATACTGGTGTGAGATATTTATCTGGGATTGATAAAGAAAATATTTTAACAACCAAACCAAAAATGGATTCTTTTAAGAAAGATTTTCAATATTCTGTGGTTGCTCAATGATGCCACTAATGTTAAAACATGTAAAGTTTTACATTATATTTATATAATTTTGTAATTCATGGATATAGTTTTGACATGAGACTTACTTGTAGAACATATATTTATCTGGGCCATACAGAGAAGGGGTCATGATTAGGTTTGGCATGTCGGTTTGCAGTGGACGGATGAGTCCGAATCCCATGGCAACTAAAAACAGGATGAATGGAAGCACGATGATGGAGAAGAGAGAGCGCCAGTCTCGGCGGTAATGGTGGAACCTCTTCAGAAACAAAGCTCCAAACTGCTGCATTTTCAATCCACAGCCAGATACGTGGTTTTCCTGTGTGTTTGGGTCTACCATTGTCACTGTTGTTCCTGTAAAACATAAACTACATTAATTTTGTTTCTAGAAAGGTGGACAATATGAGTAATAATAGTAATAATTTGATTAAATAATAATATATATATATTTTTAAATAATAATCAGTTATTAATAATAATTTAAAAAAACAATTCTCAAGAATATAACAAATATAATAACAGTTTTGTTGTTTTTAAACATGATTACAGTTTTGAAAATGGTAATAATTCTGTTGTTTTTGACATGTTTTTTTGTTTTTGACATGGTAAAAGTTTTGTTGTTTTGACATAGTAATTGTTTTTTGACAGTAACATTTTTGTTGTTTTTGAACATGGTAAAAGTTTTGTTGTTTTTGACATAGTAATTTTTTTTCTGTTTTTGACATAGTAAAAGTTTTGTTGTTTTGACATAGTAAAAGTTTTGTTGTTTTGACATAGTAAAAGTTTTGTTGTTTTGACATAGTAAAAGTTTTGATGTTTTGACATGGTAAAAGTTTAGCTGTTTTTGACATAAGAAAAGTTTTGTTGTTTTGACATAGTAAAAGTTTTGCTGTTTTTGACATAGTAAAAGTTTTGTTGTTTTTGACATAGAAAAGTTTTGACGTTTTTGACAAAGTAAAAGTGTTGTTGTTTTTGACATGATAATAATTCTGTTGTTTTTTAACATGGTAATAATTCTGTTATTTTTTAACATTTGTTATTTTGGGCATACTAATACAGGGATTGCCCTAGCCTGTAAAGTTTGGGAGTCATTATGACCCCCAGTATGTTTTATGTGTTTTGGGGAGTCAAATGAATGACAAATTAACAATCTTACATAAAAAATATATAAAAAACGCGATACTGATGAACGATACGTTCTTAGCTATCCTATATTTGACTTAATATCACTTATCAATGTTCCCTTTAAAACATATACATTATTCTGTGTTTTATATAACTTTTAATATTGACAACTTTGCATTAAATTGAAGCATAGAAAATGGTAACGTGCATATTTTCATGAAATGGGGGGTCAAATAAGCTCATTTTGCACATCAGGGCGAACCCTGCTAATAGTTTTGTTGTCTGGCTTACCTTGGCTTGAGTCGGAATTAGAAACACTGGCGCCAGTGTCTGACTCTGCTCGGTTGTGTGTGCTCTTCAAGCGTTCTGTCTCGAGGATCTTGTCTGTTATTGCCACACCATCATCAGCAAGATTTGTTACTTTCAAGAACACCTGAAGTAAACAAAGACAGTTGTAATCACACACAGTACATACTCACTGTGTATACATGTTTTAAATAATAAATTAATTTATTACCCCAGCGCGCACACAGAACGGGAAATATAAATAATATTTTCCCTAGGAAATTATCAAGCATGGGTCTAACCAGTAATTTCATTGGGTAGATCAGTTCACTTTGTCAAATGAAAGTGCTGGTACTAAAAAATACTTGGATACAATCTAACTGTAGACCCTTAAATCGTCAACTTCGACTGTTCTAATCACTTTCTAATGACGTCATTAGCTTTCAGTGTTTCAAATTAACCATTTTTTAAAATCATTAATTAATGTAATTTGATGGTTAAATTGATACCATCTGTGTAAACCAGCATGAATTCAAAGTACCATAACTGAATAAAATCTGTCTGTACCGGCACTCTGTCTAAACCAGCATTTGTCTAATTACAGATTTCTGTTTAAACCAGCACAATTTCAGTCCTGTCTACCTACTCAAACACTGCATAAAATCTGTCTATACCAGCACTCTGTCTAAACCAGCATATTTTGTTGGTGCCAAGTGAATCTGGTTTAGCAGAGTCCACTATGTATCATGCTTACATCTTCCAGTGTGGTGTCAGAAACTCCATACGAGCTGATGCACAAGCTGTCCTGGTTGAGATCAAGTTCTTGGAAGAATCGATGGAATGGCGTCACAGTTCTGTCCTCAGATGGAAGCTGGTAAACTATTTCTGATCCCACTTCCTCAACCAACTTGGCATTCGGCAAGAAGCAGTGGATGAAGTTAAGAACAGCCTGGGCATTGCAGTTACCTATAATAAAAAGTATATACTACGACTGAATCTAGTTAATGCAGCATTGTTTTTATAAAGTAACAGATTCCCACTTATAAGTATATAATAAATTCCATTTATAAACATTTAACTCAATATTAACTTTTAAACTTATCTGGATTTTGAAGAATAAAAATCATGAAATCCTATAAATGAATCCCTTAATTACAAAAGGGCCCAACTCCCCATTTTTTAAAATTTACATTTTATTTGTTTTACATTCTATTGACATCAGGCTTTATCAATGTTAAACAATATTTTGGACAAAAGTTTCTCCAATGGTCTTTTTAAAAATGCAATAAACTAAATTTGACACAAATTCTTTATTTGGAAATATTTATTTTAGGAGAGGAAAGAAATTATAGTTGGGATCTTTCATATCTCAGGTTGGTTGGTTGCTCACATCCAATTAAGGTTCAAGCACACTATTACAGACACAGCTCAGCTTCCTGAGCTCTCTGTCCAGGACAGATATTAATGTTAGTAGAAGATAGGAAACTCGCTACTGCCAAGTTGTGGTCACTCTTTTTCGATAAGCCGTTAGGGATCTTTTATATTTGCTATCCCATTATGGTTATGGAACCACTGGTCTTTATATGTGGTTACACCTACCCACTGAGCCTTGCTGAGCACTCTCTGGTTTGGACTTGATATTGATTATAAAAATCGCATGCCTCGACTGAATCTCATAGATTGAAATGATAATGAAGAGTGTTACTTACTTTTGGGATTGGTTTTCCACTCAGAGGACTACAAAGAGAAAACAAACAAGTATATACACATTCTTCATGTAGGTTTAAAATAGTTTCTAGTGACAAATCATTTTGTTATACATGGCCGTAACTACGACACTTTTTTAAATGAGGCAAAAACATTTAATAGGTGAGCAGAGCGAGGCAAAAACCATAATCATAGACATTAAACAAATTAATTCAGTGATTATCATTTCTATCGGAATAGAGGTTATTATTCTATATTTTAAAAATAAAACCTTTGTATAATGTTTTTCTTTTTAAATTATCAATTTAGGTAGGAAGCATTTGCCTCAATGTAGTTACGGCCATGTTATATTTGTTGGTCACAGTAAAAACAAGTACAGTGGAATGAAAGAGGTATACAAATGTTATGAGTTTATTGTTTAATGACACCCCAGAACAAAAGGAAAAATTGGCTATACAGTAAACTAGATAAAACAAAACCCAGAATATTGGGAGAAGTATCTCTATATTTTGTCTGTTACAGGAAGTACTGTCCACCATTTTGTATACTACATTCTACACAACAGAATAATAAACATCTTTTGGGGTTTTTTCTATCCTTTTTTTTAAAATATCTTATACTGTATATCAGAATCTAAATAAAATTAGAGAAAACAAATTAAATAGTCCTAACATGCAAACTTTTAATGGATACATTAACACAATAAATTATTTTACAAGGCAAATTGTGTACAGTAAAACACCTATAAACTGGACCCTCTCTAAACCGGAATCCCGGACAAACAATTTGATCCCAATGTATCCATTTAGTATAAAGCTAACCCCTGAAAACCGGACACCTCTGAAAACTGGACACTTTTGAAAACCAGACATTTTACTTGGTCCCATGTGTGTCCAGTTTAGATGTTAACTATAATATACTAACATCATAGTTAACGGCACGTTCCACTGTCAGATGATAGCCTCCTCCAAGTTTTTCCTTGAGAAACATGGATGTTCCTGAGCATAGCAGCTGTCCCATGTGCATGATGACGATCCGGTCTCCAATCATATCTGCCTCGTCCAGGTGGTGTGTTGACAACAGAATAGTACGACCTGCAAATTCCAGAAATGTAAAATCATAATTGTTATCTATTTCAAACTAAGAATACTAATTTTTAGACACCCAGACCTCTTAACACGTTGACTGCCATAAAACAAAATAGCAGCCAATCCCCATTGCCAATCCATGATTTTGTTTCAAAACAATGTATAAAACAAATTAATGATAAATAAACAATTTTATTGATTATTACATTGATTTGTTATTCCCCGTTGCCAGAAAGCTTAGTAAGTCAGTTATCGCCATTGCCGAGACGTTTTATTTGGTTTACTATTACATAGCACTGGCTTTACTATGAGTAATCTCGTCGTGGCAACATCTGGTGCGCTCACTTTACGAGTATACTCGTACTCGGCAGTCATCGTGTTAAAATTAAACATTAAAAATATTCTGGATATTGTAGTTTTAAACAAACCTAGAACATCTATTCTAAATGATTAAATATTAAAAATATTCCAGATATTGTAGCTTTAGATATTAAAAATATTCCAGGTATTGTAGCTTTAAAATTAAATATTAAAAATATTCCAGATATTGTAGCTTTAAACAAACCTGAAACATCTATTCTAAATGATTAAATATTTAAAATATTCCAGACATTGTAGTTTTAAACAAACTGGAACATCTATTCCAAATGATTAAATATTTAAAATATTCCAGATATTGTAGCTTTAAACAAACCTGAAACATCTATTCTAAATGATTAAATATTTAAAATATTTAAGATATTATAGCTTTAAAACAAACCGGGATAATCTATTCTAAATGATTAAATATTTAAAATATTCAAGATATTGTAGCTTTAAAACAAACCTGAAACATCTATTTTAAATTATTAAATATTAAACATATTTTATATAATATTGTTGTAGATTTACTACTTTTTAACGTCATCTATTTATCATACACATATTGAACTGCATAATTATAATATTGGACGAGATTTTATGTTGCTAATTTTATCTTCATATTTTGTATTAAAGAATTTAATATTGTATTCTTATTAACTGTATTATTTTTTCAAAGAAACGTTTGTTTTGTTTAACGACGTCAATAGAACACATTGATTTTGTATCTTATCATCGGTTCTTGGATGCCATTTTGAGATATTTCTTTAGAGGAAGCTGCTGCTGTCACATAGGCCTGTTTTTCATATTGTAAACTATTAAGTTTCTATTGTTAATCCATTTTTAATAAACCTAACTTCGCACTTTTAATATTGACAGGAGTTAAATATTTTTTAATATTAAAATACGTTGGAATTAATTTATATTGTTGACAAAATTTAATTTATTTTTGTTTATATTATTAACAAATAACATTCAATCGCTATGATAATTATTAATATGTTGAATTTCATATTTTAAATTACTAATTTAGTAAATTTCATTGTTAATTAATATTTTGAAAATTAAATTAATTCTGATAAAATTTAAATTAATAAGACCTTAGTATTGATAAATTATTTTAGCATCTTATGAACTTCATAAAATTTATAAAAAAATATTTTTATTTGTTTCAAACCCCATTCAACAAAATTATTTATTGTTTATAAAATTAAAATTATTCTCTTTTATCCACTTGATTAAATAATAAAAATCTAAAGCAAAATCGGCGAAAAAAAGTGATAATAAGTTTTATTATCTGATATCACATGATTAAAACTGCAACTGTGTTTATATTTTATATTAGTAAAACATGTTATAAGATGGGAAGGAGATACAAGTGTATTATATTAAACCTAAAACTGTGTTTGTATTTTATATTAGTAAAACATGTTATATGATGGGAAGGAGATACAAGTGTATTATATTAAACCTAAAACTGCAGTGTGTTTGTATTTTATATTAGTAAAACATGTTATATGATGGGAGGGAGATATTGTAGTTGTGTTTATAGTTTACATTAGTAAAACATGTTATAGGATGTGAATGAGAAATTCTAACAAAACAAATTGAACGATCTATTTCTTATTGCGGTTGACGGATGAATGGAAGAATTACTCATGAAAATACCTCCGCCACGTCGTATGAATGACCCCGCGACCTTTCCTCCACGCCTCGCGCGCCCACGATGTCTGGAGGGTAGCTATGACACAACTTATCACATATCAAACAAGAACGCTTATGATCCGTCACTAATTGTCATTTGTTAACAACTCCCTTTACTACCTATCTAATCGTTTCTGTCTACTTAGCGCCCAAGCGAGCAAGATAAATTTCCGTTTCATTCGGCGGACAAAACGAAAATCCTTTAGTCAACGAGAGATAGACTCTTGCGACGACTTCAAAGACCGGGGACGAATTTGGCGGAACTTGACGAAAAAGTAGATTAATTATTTCAGCATCTGTGTGACGAACAATGATTTCTCCCCTGGGTGTATCACTCCGCAGCATGTGATGAATCCGGTGATAAAGGTGTCGGCGGCTTTGATGTTGGGGATCTGTAATTATTACTTACTGGAAGAAAAATAAACAATGCTGACGTGTTTGGAAAAAGCTTAATGAAGTATGTAGCTTGTGAAAAGTGTGAAAATAAACGAATTAGGCGTCAAAAGAGGATAATCTGTAAGTAACAACAACGAGTGATGATCTCTCAGTGTATGTTATTGGATGGATTGTTTGCCGAGGGAATCCTCGCGTTTCTTGCATTGCTTTGTAAACGATAACATTTATATTTGATTTCAAAGCTGCACAAGAAAGAGTGGCAAATCTCTTGCTTGTTTATGAATTTAATTAACATATGACGTTGCCTTTGAAATTGTGATCGAGTTACATATCTGTTGTGCGAGTTTAAAACTTCAAAAAAGTGATGAAACATATATTGTTTTCAGTTTGAATAAACGCGCATCTGTTTGGCAGAGTAGAGGGAACATATATTTCATTCTGTGACATGCCAGTATGTGGATAAACAAAAACAGAAACATTCTGTTCACTAAGAGGGAGAAGTTCCGAGCTTATTTTGCCCACAGCACATGTTGATAAAATGCACTCAAAATCCTTCAACGATTGCTCCTCATTTCAGAAGCCATTAATAATGACATTAATGTAACTGTCGAAACACGTTCTGCACAAAAAATACACATTTCATGAAGAACAAAGTCGTTTTTTACATTCAGACGTCAGTCTCGAGTATGGCTTCTTGTCATAAACGCTGAACACTTTGAGTCTTGTACTCTTCAACAAGAGTACAGTTTGATAAACAGTTTACAAGAGATTAGTAATCACATGCCTCGACTGAGCTTCGATCCCAGCACCTACCAGCCTCAACTCCGGTAGATTAAGCTTAACAACTGCATCACCAAGACCTGTTACAGTCTGTAGTTTCACATAAATGACTTAAATACAGGCTCAGACTGAAGTTTGTTTTATTTAACGACACCACTAGAGCACATTGATTTTTATCTTATATGGCTATTGGATGCCATGCATGATATAGCAATATTGACACTTTTCTTTTCAATAAGCAGCAATAGATTTTTTATATGCAATTTCCCGCAGACATGACAGCACACACCACAGACAGGAAAGTGATACGTAAAGTTCACATTGAACTGATCTGGTTTTGTTTTAAAAATTGTGAAGCCAATCTAAAGGTAAAAAACTGAACTTCCTGGACATATATCCAAGCCATGACGTATCAGCGCAGTCTCTACAGACGAACACGAGGAAACGCGCCTCACGAGGAACAAGTAATGGAAAGAAACCCGCAGTATGCATTTAAAAGAAAAAAATTAACTTGATTGTTATAAAATTATGTGATCTAAAAAGCTGAATTGTTTTTTGGCGAGTAAATACACTGCATTAAAACTCGTTATACTAGAGAAGAAGAGGTTTTTTTACAAACAGAGAGAAGCCAGACTCGGATCATGTCCATTATCACGACATTTTCCCATGCTTTAATAATTCATTTCGTTTTTCTCCATATATGGGCTCCTGCATGAACCGAGCAACTTAGACTGGCAACGCGTACTCGTAGCGCTTCTTTAGAATAACGTTACATTTTCTGTGTGAGCAATCATGCCATGAAAAAGCAAGCCATTAATGTCTTTGAAAGGTATCTTTCCCTAAGGAAATTCCTCCATCACAAAACAGAGAAATAGAAGCTGACATCTCGATGTTAAAAACTAACAAGATAGGACTCTAATTGGGGATCGTGGCATGCAGAATTGCATTTCTAGGTTTCCTTTTTAATACAACTACGCGCATGACCCGTGTAGAGCATGGTTGAAACGGCGCTGTTTGAAGTTCGAGACGAGTCTAATAAGAGAGAATTACCCTCCAGAAATGTACACAAGCCGGCACGCTACGAAGGTTTCGTAGAATAACTCACTCGCATCCTAAGGCAAACAGTCACGACTCCTGGCAGATATTTAGCTAAGTTCTGTCTGCTAGAAAGAGCTAATTTGTGAACAGACGACAGCTAAACACCGAGCAAGTCAAACTCATAAAACATTTACCCAGACAATTCAAAACAGATTCTATTTTTCTGACTTCTTCCTCCTCCTTCTCTTGGTTCAAACGTAAAGTTTGTTTTATTTAACGACGACACTGGAGCACATTGATTTTAATCTTATCTTGTGCAAATACATCTTTTTTGATGACAACAATTATGTTGTTTATATTAAAACAATGCAGTCTTGTGCACAGTGTCAGCATAAGCTACTGCAGAGTAGGTCTTGAAAAAGGCTCAACCTATTTACCAATCCTGATGTGCAGGCCTATCTTTATTTTAATATTGCTTAAACCATATTCCAGACTTTTCTATGTATCCACATGTTAAATGTAGGGAGATGTCTTCATGACCTGTTGTTCAGTCGGTTGCGTGCCCGCCTTTGAAGCGTTCGGTCGTCAGATCGATCCTTCTCATTGGACCCATCATCTGCAGTTTGGGTCATTTTCCGTTCCAAACAGTGCTCCACAACTAGTTCATCAAGTGTCGTGGTATGTGCTATCCTGTCTGTGGGAAAGTGCATATAAAAGATACCTTGCTGCTTATCGAACAGATTAGACTATGTGGCGGCAGCGGGTTTCCTTCTAAAAGTGTCAAAATGACCATATGAATGACGTCCAATAGCCGATAAGATAAAAAAAAATCAATGTGCTTCAGTGGCGTCGTTAAATAAAACAATTTTTTTAATGACTTGTTGACCAATCCCGATGTGTATTTGTTTGTCAATACATCTTGCTTAAACGATCATAATGTATTACATCAGACTTTATTTTAATAACACGTGACGCGGCATGTATCTCATTGTACACGTTGTTTATAGCAATCATAGAAACAGTTGCCCTACAGCGAGGCGGTTATTATTAACACACTGTGATTGGTCTGCCTCATTAACAAGCGATGTGGGCTGAAGAACGCCACACAAGAGAGCAGCAGGGCTTGAAATGAGCTGAAAGGACCGCCATACTTGACGACTTCACAAGATGAGAATGTTTCAGTCCCAATTAAGACAAACTCTCGAGTGGTCTAAACGTCAAGGTTGTCGCCTTTTAGCAATCATTTCGTATTTTTGTTTTATTTTTAGTTTCTTTATGAAAGCGTTGTTGTTTTTACATAAATTATGTTAATCTTCTGCTACTTCTACTAAGTACTTCTTCTTCTTCAATCAAGCTATAAACCCATTTGGTTCTTCAAAGGCCATAGTATGTGCTGTCCTGTCTGTCAGAAAGTGCATATACGGTAAAATACCTCTTGCTGCTTATCGAAAATTGTAGCCTATGTGGCGGAAGCGGGTTTCCTATAAAGAAATGTGCCAAAATGGCCATATATATGACATCCAATAACCGATGATAAGATAAAAATCAATGTGCTGTAATGGCGTCGTTAAACAATACAAACTTTACTTTGTTTCAAGCTATAATGTTACAACTGACGAAACACCACTGACGGTATTCAGTATTATTATGTATCTATATACGTACAGTATGTACCTGTACTGCATTTATTAGCCCATTAAGCGGTCGATCGATCCCTTTCGGTGGACCCATTTACAGTTGGGCTATATTCCGCTTCAGTCAGTGGTCCACAATTGAAATATAAAAAACATCTTATGTGCGGGTCTGTTTGTGGGAAAGTACATATAAAAGACTCATTGCTTGCCTCTGAGACGACACCACCGCGTTTCTTTTGAAGACCCAGAGCAGGACGTAACTCAGTCGGTAGCGTATCCGCCTGTGAAATGGTCGGTCATCGGATCGATCCTTCTCCATGAAACCAGGAGCAGGAGCATGTATTTATGTCCTTCCATCACATAACTGTTCAAACACCCTCCCATTGGGAGCCGCCTCTGATCAGGGACAGAGGTCGTTGCCAATGGAAGATGGGGGAGAGTGGAGGCTATGGAGATTATGAATGAGTTATTGAAATTGGATTTTTTTGGAAAAAAAATATTTTCTGTGGGCTTTGTCAAAATGTTTTTAGTGTTACGATAACAATATGTGCTCAATTTGTTGGGATTGGTCTAAAAAATAAACAGTAAAGAGCTAAAATAAATTAATGGAGTCCTAACAGGGCCATTTAATACTTAAAACCCCTGTACAGTAGCTCATGGAGCTGGCTCGATAGTGAGTTAAAACCCCTGTACAGTAGCTCATGGACCCCTATACAGTAGCTCATGGAGCTGGCTCGATAGTGAGGGCAAACCTTGCACCCATGTTCAGTGAAACCACTTTCAGTTTGGGCTATTTTCCCAATTTTCTCTAAGACATTGATTCAGAATTGCCATGTGTGGCGTCACTAGGTGTAGATTAAACAATGCGCTCTAGTAGCGGACTTAAATAAAACAAAGTTTAGTTGTGAAGATGCAAATATCATATGTATACATGACACCTATAAACTGCAGATTAAACAACGTGCTCTAGTAGCGGACTTAAATAAAACAAAGTTTAGTTGTGAAGACGCAAATATCATATGTATACATGACACCTATAAACTGCAGATTAAACTGTGTACTGGTTGTATCGTTAAACATTTACCAACTATTCATAACATTCTTTCATCCTGGTTCAGTGTAAAATATATGATCCTGACAGCTAGGTTTGAAGTGTGTTTGTTTCACAGGACAATCACTATCTTATATGGGTCAATTAGTCAGTAAAACTATATTTTCTCCTCAAATTCGTCCTACTCTGGACACATTTGGTTTTCTCTGCTGAGAGCCCTTCAGTATCAATATCACGCAAATATAACCCTAACCCGTCAGCTTTACGACCTAATTTATAATATTCACCAATGTTCAAAAGTTTATTTGAACTCTAAAATCATTGAAGCTGGGGTTAACCAACCCTTGTAAACACTAGCGCTCTTGTAAGATTAACATGCTGACATATTGTAAAACATTCTGTCAAATGTTTATCTCTGTTGAAACTGTTTCGTTCTAATACTTGAGCAACTTTACACTTGTTCTGGTAGTTCGGCGAATGCGCTCTGCAGTTTGGACGTCAAGACTAGCTTGGGCTGTCTGCAGATTTACTATTGCTTGATAACGCAAATGCATGCCATAAATAATCATATAACTTCCCTCGAAAAATATTTGTCTAACTTCTTGGTATAGTTGTCGTTTCAAGCCGATTTAATTTGCTGATAACAGCAACGTTTACTGTCGTTTTCGTAGCGGCTGCTGCCTATATACATGCCATCTTCTGTGTGGAGAGTATGCAAGGGTCATCACTATTCAAACATAACCTTTAAAAGTAGCATTTGTTATCAGAACGGCAATAAACATGACGCTATGGTTGATAGAGACTCGAGTGTAATAATTTCTAGCTTTAATATCGGCTGAATTACGGTCAATTGTAGTGATGTGACTATTTATTGCAGGAGAAAACAAATTCGTGTTGGACGGGAAACTCGGCTTTGTAATCTTTATGACTGAATGGGATACACGCAGTTCGAGATGAAGTGATTGTAAATTTATCCAACTTGTGATAACACCAGTTCATACCACTCATCACAAATGTGTATGTGTATGCGCGCCTGTGTTTGTGTGTATGTGTGTGTGCGCGCACTTGTGTATGTGTATCCGTGTGCGTGTTTTTGTGCGTGTGTGTATGGGTATGTGTGTATGTGTGCATATGTGTGTATGGTGTGTGTGTGTATGTGTGCGTATGTGTTTGTATGGATGTGTGTATGTGTGTGTATGTATGTGTGTGGTGTATGGGTGTGTGTTTGGTTGTGTGTGTATGTATGTGTGTTTGTGGTGTGTATGTGTGTCTGTGTGTGGTGTATGGGTGTGTGTGCGTACATGTGTGTGTATATATGTATGTGTGTGTTCATGTGCGTGCACGTGTGTGGGCAAAGATAAACAATCAATTGACGA
>JAUTWP010222090.1:0-15222 GCA_033042655.1 Cyathermia naticoides | reverse complement strand
AAAATGGCGAACAGAAGGGGGCGGTAGACTAGCAAAAGATCCCGTGATGAGAACACGTGCATGCCTGTTCACCAGTGACTTGAGTATTGATCTTCGTAATGGGCGATATTATTTGGTATAAAAGACGCACGAATTTATTAAAACTGTAGTTTTGCTTCTATTTTTCAGTAGTAATAGATAATAAACTATAGAAAACAGACACTCCACCTTTAAATTTCTTATAAAATACAATGTTGTATACCAGAATGGTGTATGGAGCGTTTTGCATCTAACGTCTTCGAATTTACTGTGTATCTTCAGGCAAGGTTAAAGAAATTGCAACCCATGAGTAAAGTTTGTTTTGTTTAACGACGCCTCCAGAGCACATTGATTTTTTTAATCTTTTCAGCGGCTATTGGAAGTAAAGTTTGTTTTATTTAACGACACCACTAGAGCGCATTGATTTTTTAAAATCTTATCAGCGGCTATTGGACGTCATTCATATAGTCATGTTGACATAGGCTACTCTTTTCGATAAGCACCAAGGGATCTTGTATATGCACTTTCCAACACACAGGACACCACATACCACGACCTTTGATAAACCAGTTGTGGATCACTGGATGGAACGGAAAATAGCCCAAACTGTAGATGGGTGACTCCAATGAGAAGGATCGATCCAACGACCGACCGCTTCAAAGGCGGGCACGCTACCGACTAAGATACACCCCGCTCCTTACTTGTAAACCATGAAACGTTTTGCCTTATTTTTAGTAATTCAAATAATAATTATACTTTTATGATCTTAAAGTGGCAGTGTCTGTTTTTTTTAATAGTTAACCATTTAGAATATATCTTGCACGTTTATTTGATGAGTACCACGCTCCATGTTTCTGATGCAATAATCAGCTATACCATGTTTAGTTCACGCGAATAGCGTTACGGCTAAGCAATGGCGGACAACTGACGACCCGCTTCGTCGATTTATCGTGTATTTCGCGTAATCTAATTACGATATAGTAAATTGTTGGGTCAGAAGAAAGGAGCGTGGTGTGCTTCAAACAAACGTACAAGATATATTCTAAATGGTTAAATATTTTAAAAAAACACTGCCACTTTAATTAAAATTGTGTTAATGTACACAATTTCTGTCTTCCCATGCAACTGATATTAAATGGTGTTTTATATGCAGTTAGTTTATATTCATATTGTCATAATGTCAACTAGAAATGCAAGCTATTTTTATTATAATGTATATTCCAGATGTTGAATGTTTACTTTGTTTAATGTGCTTCAAGTGCCGCTCCCAAGATCTCAATGTTCACAATCATGTTAACTAAACCTTTTGTGTTGTATTTTATTTTTTATTTTCACCAATGTAAGATTTTTAATAAGTATAAACAGAATTTATTGTAAATCGTCTTGTTTGTTGTTTACTGTACATATTTCTGGCATTTTGTATAGTTCTGATTACAATTAACATATTGCCTGAGTATCCTCTGGTGGAGTCAAGTCAAACCATTTAACTTCCACGTTCAGAGCAAGCCGTTATGGCAGACACCCATCTTGGGCCCCAGTTACGACCTCAGCCATTTCCATGGCCCAAGACATGTCTGGTAGAGAACAGCTCAGATAGATATTTGGTCGAGAAACAGTAAAGTTTATTTTATTTAACGACGCCACTAGAGCACATAGATTTTATCTTATTAGTGGCTATTGGACATCATACATATTGGTCATTATGACATTATGCTGCCACATAGGGTACTCTTTTTGATAAGCAGCCAGGGATTTTTTATATGTGCTTTCCCATAGACAGGACAGCACATACCATAGCCTTTGATGAACCAGTTGTGTGCTACTTGTTGGAACGGAAAATAGCCCAATCTGCAGCTGGGTCCACCGAAAAGGATGGATCTGACGACCGACCGCTTCAAAGCCAAACACGCTACCAACTGAGCTACATTCCATTTCCTCAAGAAACAGTAGGCCTATTATCCATCTGAGATGTTCACCGCCAGAGGATACTCTGGCTAGATTTACATAGAGATATGTTTTCAATCATGTATACTGAGGTGATCATGGTTTTGATTAGTGTACTAAGTAACGTCTGCTAACTAGGATTGATCCTGCAACCTGTTGCACATCAGGTGAACGTTCTACCACAGAGCTTCATCATGCTCCAGTTTAAGATATAAAAAGACATGATTTAGAAGAATAAAATTGTTTATTGCAAAATAATAGCTGCTGAATGAAACAATGCATAGATATATATCATAGTCATTATAGGTTAACACTGAACAGACAAATTAGCTATTTTTTTAAAGATTGACTTACATGTTTAGCATTTAGCTAATCAAATTTTGTTTAAATTTACCACATTTCAATAACAAAATTTTATGTTTAAAATACCCAAAATGTCTGAAAATTGGCCTATACATAATTCTGCCCAGGAATGATTTATTAGTCAAAACAAAGGAGAATTTATGAAAACTTCACTGAATCTGTATTACAAGATTACTAACTAGGGTATCAGCTGTCCTTTCAGTAGGATCGTTAAAACATTTACCAACCCACCTAGCGACATTTCAGGACTCAGTCTTATTATGACATTTCACTCATTACCATTATAATTTCTGATTATTCTCTTTCACCATTATAATTGTAAAACAACACTGTTCATATACATTCATAAATTTTTCTTGAATATAAGCTTATATGTATAGTTCAAAAAATATGACGAGCAACAATGTATATTATAAAAATAACATATTTCATAAAAATCACAAAACGGTCAGACTAGATTTTGAATTTTATAAATTGATGATTAAAATTACAATTTAAAAATCAACATGAATAATGAAAAAAAACAATACAGCCAATATTTTGTTTTCTTTTTTGTAGGGTCCAGGTGTTAATATTTATTGGTAGAACAATAAAATGAATGTAAAATACATGTAACAAATACAATGCAAAGTTAATATTTAAAGTAAATTGTTTAAAACACAACCATTAATCAAACAACTTGAATTATTTCACATGGCTTAACTTTTTAAAGTTAACAGTATAATAGTTGCATAATAGTAACATTCATGTATAAAAAATATTTGTGTTGGAATGTTAAAAAGTACACAACAATCTTCTATCAAATTTAGTAATTTACTAATAGAAAAATAATACAAGTAATTGCATAGAAAATAATCCTTTAAAATATCACTAAAAATAACGAAATATGTCACTGATACTGCACATTTAAGTAAAATACTGGACCAACCATTAAAATAAATCTATAGGAAGAATAAACCATGGATCTGAAAGCTGAATAATGTGCTATCCAGATTATAATACTGTTCAATGAAATGATGATGTATGAATGGTATTTAATACACTTATTGCAGATACATTTTACAAGATCTAGATTGTGATACATGTAATGTATGTTGATGAAATCTTGGTTATTATAAGCTAAGCATATAAAAAGTAATTGTAGCCTACAGCTAGCTAATTAAATAGCCTTGATCAAAACTAGAAGTCTCAGCACATTGCAGTTTGCCAATCTGTTTTTGTTTCTTTCTTTTCCCTTGGGTTTTTTTTCTTCAAATTACAGATTTTAAAGTGAGGTTTCTAAGTCAGAGGATGAAATAAGAACTAATTAAAATGTATTTTTACTTTTTTTTTACTTACAGAAATCCTAAACTGGTTTAATTTCAAGACATTAAGTGTGACTCCTGAAATTATCTTAACTGGTGCTTTCTAATTCATGTAATTGACAGATATGTATAAGGGCTTACAAATTCGGCACCAAAGTGATCAATTCCCTTAAAACGACAATGACAAGACTTCCTCATAAAATTGTTTGAATTCCAAACAGATTTGGTATCCATATCCTGTCTTATGAACTGACATTCTTCCGTGTTGGATCTTGATAACAAACAAGAGCGACTGACTTTTCTGAAAGACTGGCGGTGTAACTGAAATTTTAGTAAAAAGTATGAACATTAAATTATGTACCGGTACATTTAGAATGAATCTTATAAAAGAAAACAGTTTGTAAATGTTTATAACTAATAAAATTGAAATAGGATGAACATATTCTCTAATAAAATGCCCAATAATTAAATATACTCTAATATTGTTAATACATTGTAATATATGTACATGTAGTTAATTTTTTAAATCAACAAAATATCAGTAATTATATTCTGTATATCCACCTGGTATAACATGTCATGGCTAGCAGGGTGAGATGTGGTTGTTATTTTTACTGGTTATTCATATTGATGTGTTAAGTATGTAACTTCCCTTAACAGGTTGTAAAATGCTATTTCAGAGCATTTAGTGTCTTGTATCTTCCATGATCATTGTTCTGTTAATTCATCTGTCGCATGCATGCATGCACAGACACACACAAACCTAGCTATGGCCCTGATAACGTTTTACCAATTACTAAATATTTATGTGGTATCTTGTGTGGATTTGAATAAAATTAAATTAAGAGCTCACCGTTTGCCAACCTTCACAAGCATTGTATCATTTGAATTCAGTGTGTACGTTTCTTCAGCTACTACAAAAGTAGAAGAGCCCTCCTGAAAGAAAGAAAAAGCACATTTGAATTAAAAGTATATCAAGCTATTAAAATATAATAAATTTATGATTACATTGTATTAAAGAAAGCAAATTTAAAAAATAAAATGCACATCAATTGTTATTTAAGGCGTCATAATCTGTTAGTATTATAGAAAATCTCAGCCTGCCACCACCCAGACTACTCTTTTCAATTAGCAGCAAGTGGTATTTTATATGAATTTTCCACAAACTGGACAGAACACACAATACCCGGTAGCATGTTGTATGTAGGAGTAAACTTACCAACTGCCAAATAAAAGTCTCAGCATTGTCACTTTGTCCAGAGTGATCTCCCTTGCCCCAAACAAAAACCTGTAAGACAAATGAAATATATTATTATATTAAGTTGGCTGACTTCATAAAATGTTTAATTGGTAGCTAAAAATAGCATATTTATTTTCATTGTTAAAATAAAAGTAACAACAGTGTATATTAGGTTTAATGAGATCAATAATTGTGACACAAACCTATTATTTTCTCTTGATAGCAATGGGTGTTTTATACACTTTCCAATGGATAGGACAGTATATGCCAGTGTTTGATACACATGTACTAGTATCAGTGAACCACTGGCTGGAATTGGAAATAGTCCAATGGATAGATCAGTTCATTTGTTAGCTGTTTTAGCCTACCGTACTTATAAATCTCACAAAGTACACAGATAACAACCATCTGTCATGCTCTGATAAAAGGATGTAAGCAACAATTTTAAAATTGAGAAATTGAAGTTTTAATAACTTTTCATGCATAAGATATGAGATATACATCCATTGTTACAATAAACATGTTTATTGTATTTTTAGAAAATTGTTACTTAGGTCCTTTGGCAAGATTATGACAAAAATAACCAGAAATGTTTCACTGTGATAGTTTTGGGAAAATATTTAATGTTTCTAGATTTATCTGATATTCCACTATTTCCCAGGTATACTAAAACCTATTCCTGTTAATACAGTTAACAAATAACAAATAATCAGAAAGTTTCACTCATAGATAGTTTTACGGAAAATATTTTAATAATTAGTTGTTTATGTACCAATCAGATAGTTTTATAAAAGTGAGGTGTAAAAATACCTGAAAGTGCTTAAACACTTTTAGTGATGTAAACATGGTAAAAGATGTACACAAAATGGGTCAGAGGTCAAATTGAACAATGAAAATTGACCAGGGCAGCAATAGAAATGAGCAGGGTGGTAAAATTTAGGGCATGATGTGAGAAAACAAGGGCAGGAAATGTCATTGTTCTAATTATTGCTAGCTAAAACACTGGATGATACCTGAAATTGATTTTCACTTCCCCACAGTTCTATGTTGCCTTGTTGGCGAAGTTTCTCTCGGTTTTCATTCAGCCAGCGGTGCAGATTAAAAGGGCGTTGTAATGTCAGTTTAGAATTTAAAGTGACTGGTGGCTTCTCTGGAATGGTGCCTGTCAATTGTACCTTCATGTCATTAATAAAATATTCAAAAAACATTATTTCAAATTCTAACACTTTAATCAAAATGATACTGAATTTAAAGGACAGGACAGGATGATGTTTAACGTCCATGTTGAGACCAAGCTGTTATAGCAAATGCCTTTTCTGATGAAATTAACCATCTACTGCATCTGGGACAGGAAAAGAAAGGGGGGAGCAGAGAAGGGTTGGTCACACTAAGTGGAAACAATTGAGTTTCCATTAGCCCAGTCCTGGGACCAGAGTGGAATTTAAAGAAAATTATTTTCTTTTATAATTTAGCTAAATAGGTTTTTAGTATAATTATGGTATACCATTTTAATTAAAATGTCATTGTCTTGCCATTGTGAATCCAAGAACTACTGTCAAGAGGGATAACTAGGTGTTCTTTACTAAGCGAAGGCATAGAAACATGAACTGCATGTTTTATATGGCATTACTGAACTTTAATTGGACATAAGCACAAAAATAAGTTTACAATAAACAAGTTTTGCCTTACCAGGTAATGGTTTGCCAGTCTTATATTGTTCAGAGGCAAAGAAACTAAAAAAATAAAATGCATTCATTAGGCCACATCAAAAATTCTTTTTCTGGTCAAATTTTTTAAATTTTATAAATATATATATTTTTAGTAAAACAAATTCAAATATGATTATATTATTTAAATTACAATTTACATATAAATATTGATAAAAATGTAAATCATTAAAAAAAATGTTTTCTTTAATGACTCCACTGTAGCACATTGATTTTTATCTTATCAATGTCATCCGTGATTGGATATCATTCATATGGTAATTTTGACACATTTCTTTTAGAGGAAATCCACTGCCGCCACATATGGTACTCTTTCTGATAAGCAGCAAGGGATCTTTTATATACACTTTCCCACAGATAGGACAGCACATACCATGGCCTTTGATGAACCAGTTGTGGAGCACTGTTTGGAACGGAAAATAGCCCAAACTGCAGATAGGTTGTAAATCATAAAATGACTGCAGTAAAAAATTAAAAACAATAAATTTAATGAGCCAATAAAAATATCTTATGTCATACAGTAAATATATTCAGCATTTAATATAATAAGATTCACAATTAACATAAATCGTCTAATAAATCTAAATTTTAGATATGATACAAGATTTTAAGGTTGATAATTAATAATTATTGCATTTCCTACATAAACATACTTTGTGTTTCACATAATTATGAAAATACTAGCCCTTTAATAACAGGAACTAGCTGAGTTCCTAGGTCTGTACAGTGAAACCATTTTTCATACAGTGATTCCAAAGTTGGACGGCCATCTTTTTCTACAAAATATCTGAAATAATAACAAAATGTATTCAGTTAATAACATACTTTACATTCAAAGTATAAAAGTTAAATAATACTGCTGCTTGGTTGGTTATACTTATTTCCTGCTTATATCTAATTAAGGTTCAAGCACACTATCATGGCCACACAGTTCAGCTTCCTGAGTCATCTGTCCTGGACAGAATCTGATGTTAATGTTAGTAGAAGATAGGAAACCTGCTGTTGCAAAGGCTACTATTTCTGATAAGCAGAAAGAGATCTTTTATATGCACTCTTCAACAGACAGGATAGCATCACCATAGCCTTTATTATAATATATATGATAACTGAAACTCTGTCATACATGTACTAGTATTTATTATTAATATACAAATGTACTTAGATTCCATTAAACAAACATCTAATACATAAAACACTGGAATAGTCTTGTCATTGTACTGTCAATAAACAAACATTTCTCTGTTTATTATTATTGTATACAAACCTAAGCCCATCCAACTCATCCAAGGCTCTTTCTCTCTCGATGACCAGCCCAATAGTGTCAGCCATTCGTTGAGGAGAATGAGCTATATTGCCAGGCAACAGAAATATCTGCACAAAAGATAGAAATACATTAATATTAACAGAATTATATATATATAAACAGAATAATCAGAAACAAATTAGAGCTCTATGGTCTAGTTCATTAATGTATAGGAACTTTTGTAATAATGAATAGGCCCTATGCCAAATATTAAAAAGTATCAAAATTTGGACAAATGGAAAAATTATTTACATGGTTACATCACTTACAAGCATGCCCCTCCTGGACACGGTGTCCGAAACTGCCTGACACCCTACCCAGGAAGGGAAGAGGCAAAATCTCTAACCATAATATTTAAATACAATGATGCTGATCAACCCAAAATTAGTAAAACCCACACTAGACTGAGTCTCAAAAATTTAATGTAATTTATTTAAAACTACAAAACCTCAAATAAGACTGAGTTACCACAAAAACTGATCTTTTCTCCATGTCTTTCTTCTTTTTTTTTTTTATTTTTTTATTATTATTATTATTATTTAGTATTATTATTATTTATTTATATTTATTATATGTAATAATATTAATGAAAATATATAACAAATATAGTGAACTTACCTCCCCTTCCTTAATTGGCATATCAATATGAACACCCTTTTCAACAATTTTAAGACACATGTCACCTTTCAACATATAGAATAACTGAAACAAATTAAAGTTTGATAATTATCCTGAAATGTATTAAAATACATGTAATATTAAAGTGTTGGAAATATAAAACAGTAGTTTAGTGTTTATATGTACAGTGTATCTGCTATAAAGTATAAATATTATATTAATTATTGCATACATTTATATATACCATATACAAATCCATACACAAACCAAGACAACCCAAGTACTGTGCATAAGAAAATGCAAATATTAAAACTTTATAATATAGTTACAGTGAGTACTGTACTGATATACGTGTATCCATGGAGGTAACTTGTATGAAAAAAGTTGTATGTTTAACTAATGGATGATCTAATGCTACAATGGGTATAGCTTTATGTTGTTTATTTATGTTTCACACCTGATATGACTGCTGATTAAAAACATATACATTGTACTTAGGTGTCATTACAGACATTTCCTGTCTTTCAAGCTCACCTCTTCTCCTTCCTCAATATGATAATCTTTCCTCTGGTTGGGTCCACCCACGTAGAACAGTTTCATCTGTCCTCCATTATGCCTGGTATACAATAATTATATTATAAAACGAGTTACATGCCAGTCTGTTTTCTAACACTAACCTCAACACTATCTGAACTCTTAATAAGTTAATTAAAAACTGTTACAAACCACAGACTTCTGTAGGCTATAGCATTTTCTGTGAATTGCATTTTACTGGGAAAATGTATCTCCAAACAGGCCTCTAATAGCCAATATCGATATCTCAATTCTTTTTCAAAAAAGATAACTTATTATTGTTGGGTTTGTTTTGTATTTTCTGGAGAAAAAAAATTGGGGGGGAGAGAGAGGGTCAGGTAAATTTATTTATGTCCTATCAGAGAACTGTTCAAGCATGCACTGACAAAATCAGGTGGGTTTCTTTTGCTTGGAGGATGAATAAATTTTAACTGACCCACCTATTCTGTGGTAATTTATAATGGCTCGACTTGCAAAAAATGCATACATTTACCCTATAATGTTTTATATATTATTCTAGCTCATTGAATTATCACTATTTTACATTGAAATACTTCTTTTTAAATCATTAAATACTGGCATCTTTCAATGAAAAACATTATTTTATTAGAGCATCTACGGTATGAATGTCATAACATTAAATAATACACTTTTGTACAATAATATACTGTACTATAGTTCATGAATATTTATTGTGTTATTTATTGAATGACAAACCAGGGTGAAAATTCAGCAGTTCGTGAAAATGAACTAGGAGCATAGTGTCTGGGGCGGATTTAGGGGGTGGGTCCAAGGGGTCCCTCAAATTTGTGAAGTGCCCCTTTTATGTAGGATTTTTATGTTTTTTTACAAATTTATTTAGTTTTTTAAAATTATTATTACTGTAGAATACGTCTGCCAGCCTCCCTGTTGTAGCACTATTATATTATAGTCAACATGAACAGTTTGCAATTTTTCAATAGTGCCTTTTTCATAACGTTATGGTGCCCTTTTTGTCATCAGAAAATCCGGATCAGCCCCAGTATTTGTTTTCTAAACTGTAGGGAATAACTTGATGATCATCTTCATAAGCTAAGTACAAACTAGTTCAAACAAGAACCTAACTAAATATTCATAAAACCACGCACACACAGGGATTTTGGTGTTTGCATTCAATGCCCTAAATATAAAATTAATGTGCTCTAGTGGCATAGTTAAATAAAACACTACGTGTTCAGTCTAAATATAACATGTATTATATTCACAACATGTCAAAATGCTTTCATTTTGAAATACCAGGGAAAATATAGCCTAAAATATATTCAAGAAATTTTTAAAATGGCCTTTTGGAGCAACGGTTCCACTTCCCCTAATGTATTATATCAAGTGTTCACGTATTTTTTTTAAATTTATAATTGCCGCCCCACCCCCAAATGGATTTTTAGATTTCACTGCCTGTGAAAATAGTGGATTTTTTTTTTTAATTACGTGATCTAGTAAAATCACGTTTTATTTGTAAATTATACCACTGGATGCAAAACCATAAAAACACATGTATGCCTTAATATTTATTACATATCCCTCTTCGAATTACCCTCATTCATATGGTATAATTATAAATAATTTTAAAACATTTTTAAAATTTCCAGAATATTTGTACCGGTACCAAAAATAGCCAAAATATTAAAGTAAACGTTACTGTAAAGTTTGTTTTATTTAACACTGGAGCACATTGATTTTTATCTTATCAGCGGCTATTGGACGTCATTCATATGGTAATTTTGACACATTTCTTCAGAGGAAACCCGCTACCCCCACATCGGCTACTCTTCTCGATAAGCAGCAATGGGTATTTTAATTTTTATATCCACTTTCCCACAGCCAGGACAGCACCTACCACGGCCTTTGATGAAGGATTGATCCGATGACCGATCGCTTCAAAGGTGGGCACGCAACCGACTGAGCTACATCCCGCTCCCTAAGTTCAATGAATGCCAAATAAATTATTAATGTTAAATCATTTGTACTTACATCCAACTAACTACATGTATTTAGGGTCGATCCATCTGAGTGGACCCATCTGCAGGTTGGGCTATTTTCCGATCCAAACAGTGTTACACAACTGGTTCATCAAAGGGCGTGGTATGTGTTGTCCTGGCAGTGGGCAAGTGCATATAAAAGATTCCTTGCTACTTATCGGAAAGAGTAGAATATATGGCGACAACGGGTTTCCTCTAAAAGAAATGGGTAAAAATTACCATATAAATGTCGTTTAATAACCACTGATCAGATAAAATTCAATGTGCTCCAGTGGTATCGTTAAATAAAACAAACTATTTTCCAACTAAGTCTCAAGCACGTTGACATGGACACACAACTCAGTTTCCTGATTTGTCTGTCCAGGTCAGATTTTAATATTGGTAGAAAAGGAACCCACTGCCACTACACCAGTGGCGTCTGCTATATCAGTCTGGCTCTGGATGTTATAGAATGTATCCTACTATACCACTATGGTGACTTATCAATAGACAGCAAGGGATGCTTGATATGTACGTTCGCCCAGACAGGATAACACAAACTATGTCCTTTGTTGAACAGTCATGGGCCACTGGTATAACACAGATATGGAAGATGTTAATAAACAGCAAGGGATCCTTGAAATATGTACTTTTCCTCAGACAGGACAACACAAACTATGGCCTTTGTTAAACAGTTATGCATCACTGGTATAACACAGATATAGAAGATGTTGATAGTAATAACTTAAATAAGGGCAAGGTATGGTGTGTTCAAATTATGATTGGAACACGTAACTTAAATGACTGCCAAACATACAAAATATTATGAAGCTGCCCCACATCACCACACTCTATAACAATTACCAAATAAGCCTTCTTGGTCATGCGAGTTTAATCAAATTAAACCTTTCATAAAGTAAAGTTTTGTTTTATTTAACGACGCCACTGGAGCACGTTGATTTTTTTTTATCTTATCAGCGGGTATTGGACGTCATTCATATGGTCATTTTGAAAGATTTTTAGAGGAAACCCGCTAACACTACATAGGCTATCTTTCCGATATACAGCAAGGGATCTTTTATATGCACTTTCACACGAACAGGACAGCAGATAGCACGGCCTTTGATGAACCAGTTGTGGACCTCCTACGACCGACCGCTTCAATAAACCTTTCATTACCAACTCATTTGATTCCAATATAAAACAATATCATTTCTAAATTTAAAGCAGAAGAAAACAACACGAATATGAAGAAACGCTTCTTTATATACTGTCTGGAATGAATGTTAACAGTGGATTGTATCTCAACCAGCATGTGTCTAATCTGAATATCAATGTAAACTCCCATGAGTTCCAATCCAGCTCCATAACACTGGATGAAATCTGTTTAAATCAGCATTTGTCTAATCTGGATTTCTTTATAAACCACCATGATTTCCCGTCCAGCTCCATAACAACTGGATGCAATCTGTCTATACTGACACTGTCTAAACCAGCATAATTATTTTGTTGGAACCAAGTGAATCTGATTTAGACAGAGTCCACTGCATTTTCTCTCCAGATGCTTGTAAATCGTTTAATATTAACTTGAAAAAGTGTTGTATTGTAAACTGTAGAGAGAGGTCTTAATATTGACGTTTTGCCTGTTGGCCATTCCCAATAGTATTCATAAATAAATATAATAAACCTAAATATACTATTATACCACAAAATATTAGATAGGTCGAGAGTTGAATTTTTTTGGGAGAGGATATCAGAATATATCTGATTTAGATGCGTACAACAATGCGATACATTGTTCATGACACGTGTTATACTGAACATATCTGTTTAGTAAGGTAAATATACAGTTTAACCCCAAACAAAAGGTTTTTCGACTATTTCTGGTAATATTGGATGTGGAGAATATCATATCTACCAAAAATTTATCAGATTTCCGGAAAGTTGTCAAATCCAAGATGGCGTCCAATTTTGGTAGATATTTAGTATGATATTCTCCACATCCAATATTACCAGAAACAATTCGTGGTGCCAAATGCAGAAGTGACTAAGTCCATTTTTGACAAAAAAAAGTTCATTACAATACTTCTTTATGCATGTTCTTTCACTGCAATAAATGTCTATGTCCTAGGCTCTTGCTAGTGCTAAAATAGGTTACCAAGATTTGATTATGTACACGACTCATAGAAGAATCCAACTTTCAATCTCATTTTTCTCAAAATCGTGATTTTGGACATAGTCACTTCTGCCTTTGGCCCCACGATAATTCTAAATGGTTAAATATTTAAAAAAAAAGACTGCCCCTTTAATTTGGAAACTTCATATTATGCTATAAACTATCACTCATAATTACAACTATAAAGCAAATAACAAACTGTATACGAAGCCCAATGTTGGTTAATCAAATGGGCAGGTAATCATTACAAGAAAGGAATGTTTATTTAATGACACTCGCATATTAATCAATTTGTGGCACATGGTCCACATAAAAATTGCTGCCATCAAAGAGGAAATACTAGAGATGATTTTTGTTTACATTGGTGGTAATATGTAAACAAAACTTAAATAAAATAATATCTGGAAATGATTGCTGTTCAGAGGAATCTTATCTCTGATATATATGAGTCTTCAAAGTTCTATATGCATTTTCCAGACAGGACAGCACATTCCACAGCCTTTGGTACACCAGTCGTGGATGACTGGACGGAATGAAAAATAGTCAATGACCCACCACAATGATAACCATGATGGGTCTACTAATGAAGTGCAAACATCTATAAAATGATAGTTTCAATGAAATAACTTCCCGAACTGGGTATGTTGTACGGCATCTGTGCCCAGGAGGGGTGTGCTTGAACAATTATTTAGTGATGTAAGCACATTAAACCTTTTTCCAGTCCAGTCCAAATAATTTCAACTTGTGTCATACAATAAATGAAATTAATAAAAATGTTTATAACATTTCCTAATGTTATGAAGACTTTTTCTTGTCTTTATTCTTTAAAGAAGTCTCATCCTTTTCTCCTTCTGTATCACCTTTGCCCTTTAAGTCTTTTTCCTTTTCATCACTGACATCTTCCGTTTCTGCTTTCACCGACTTCTTTCCCCTTCTTAAGAAACCCTTTATTTTTGCCAGGATTCCTGTTTTCTTGTCTGGATCTAACACAACAAATCTACGAGTAGTGAGATTATGTATGGATCCGAATGCTATGGCAACCACTGTACATGCGAGGCAGATCACATTGTAAGGCATGCTGAAGTCGGGTGTTGGCAGCGACACTAATAATGATTCAGTGTGAATTAGAAGAAAGAATTTCTCAGATTTGTCCGACATGCTGGAATAAAACAAAATATCAGTTTTAACATTAAAAGAACAAATAATGAAATTATATATATAAACTATATACAGTGAGTGAGTGAATATTTAGTTTAACGTTGCTGCGAGAATCTTTCACCCATTTACGACAATTATATAGAGTGAACTCTGTGTAAACTAGATTCCATGGCTTGAATTTAAGAATTTGTAAGCCACAGCGATTTTGACAATAATTGGCCATGGGTGAAAGACTCACAGATGGCTATTTTGATTCGACCCATGGCAATTTGTTAAAACTTAAATTTTGTAACAAATAAAAATAACAGAAGTTATTTTGCCAGTGGCAAAAAAATGCCACCGTTAAGTTCGAGCCCTGAGATTATGCTGGTTTAGACAGGTTTCATCCAGAGTTAAAGTAGCTGAATATATAAAATGACAAATAGTTAATAAAAACGTTCTCTGTAGTAATTAGCAGACAGCAGATGGCTATGTTAATAAGTTTTTAGTACCACCACCTACGTTTTAATGTTAAAAATACTCACAAAATTTTATCTTAAATAATTTATATAGAAAAGAAACAAAACAAATTAATAACACATTTCTATCACAATTACAAGCTGATATTAAAGTTTTTTTTATTTAATGACGCTACTGGAGCACATTGATTTTTATCTTATCAGTGGCTATTGGACATAATATATATGGTCATTTTGACACATGTTTTCAGATGATACATGCAGCTGCCACATAGGCTACTCTTTTTGATAAGCAGCAAGGGATCCTTTATATGCACTTTTCCATAGACAGAACAGTACATAC
>JAUTWP010221979.1:0-15222 GCA_033042655.1 Cyathermia naticoides | reverse complement strand
ATACACTTTCCATAATTATAATCCTTGAAAGGAATTAAAACAACCGAAATAATACGGTTCTAGTCCTTTTAATAATAGAGGTTTTGTTTCCTTGTACATATAGTGTGCCTCGTCGTATTTAGTATATAGTATACGGCTATTTGTTTTATTTACTGACGCCACTAGAGCATGTTCATTACATTTTAATAATCGGTTATTGGACGTCAAACATATGGTCATTCACACACGTTTTATTTTTAGAGGAAACATAGGCTACCCTTTCCTATAAGCAACAATGAGTCTTATATGCACTTTCCCACAGACAGGACACCACGTACCACGAACTTTGATGAACCAGCTGTGAACAGTTAGCTCGAACGAAAAATAACATAAACTGCAAATAGGTTCACTGAGAATGATCGATCGGACAACCGACCGCTTCACATGCTACCGCTTGAGCTACGTCCCGCTATGTCTGGTACACGAGTGCATGTATAATCGTAACCTTTGTAAATATTTAAAATAAAAATACAATGGACTCTAAACCAGATTCATTTGGTACCAACACAATATGCCGGTATAGACAGATCTCATCCAGAGTTACAGTAGCTGGACGGGACTTTGAAATCTTGCTGGTTTACACAGAAATCCGGATTAGAAAAAATGTTGGTTTATGCAGAGTCCACAGTATGCATTAACAGTCCAGTTTATTGGCTGAACACATTGATAGTGTAAGAATATGGGACGCCGATATAAATATTTGAAATGTAAAAAATATATTTAAATTCAGAGACATGCCTAGACGTATTGATTTGAAATATATCGGTGTTGTTACAATGATTGCATTCAAATTCCTATTGATCATGTCACGTTAACAACTATATTCTACTGTTTTAGACACAATTAGAAACCTGATGCCTGGTTTACAGGCTAAAAAAACACCTTTTTAAATTACTATACATTTCTTTTATATCTTTCCCGAATTGACCTTAGCAATCCTGTCGCCATGTTGTAATCTATTTTAGAACAACATCAAAGTTTAAAAAAATCAAACAAAAAATACTCGTGTTAACATAAAAACACATATACTTATTAAATTACGTTTTGTTTCAATGAGATTTACTGAGAATATCCATGTAAATATATACTCACAGCCATTTATTTAGCTCACTTTTATTTTGGGTATCCAGTTTGAAATATAGGGTAGACTAAATGCAAATGTATTTGTGCATGTTATCGTTAGGAAAGAGAATTTTTGAAAATCTCCAAAACGCACAAATGACACTTTAGTAGGTGCTGCGTTTTGCATGGCTGTCAGTATATTTTCGTTCAATATGGAATGGACAGTAATGATGAGAATTGCGTCATCAATTGACGTATTTCTGTTGAACTAAAACCTCTGTGTAAAAATATCCACCTTTCCTTGTTTTTATGAGCTTAATACTACGTTGTACGTTTGTAACAAAATAGCATGGCGTATTTCTGCCATTTACCTGAGGGAATTCGTCTAAAATGACCATCACGTCATTTCCTTTGACAGCATTGCTTTTGCCTATTGCTACCAGACATGCTTACCCCACAGCGACGATGGACTAATGAGATATATTTGCGATATTTATTCCAATTAGAATGTAAAATGGACTGATTTAATTGTCAATGGCCATTCCAGACCAATATCAATTCCCTAAAGGCAAGCTTGCATGCTGTTCGTTTCAAATAGAAACACAGTAGGTTACTAATTTCAACCTTGCTAATGCTAACTATGAAGGAAATGTTGAAACGTTGATTATGCACTGTGCACATAACTCCACACATGCTATAGAGATTGTGTTTAGACCCTTGGACTCTTACCAAGGTTAAACATATTCAAAGAATCCAGAAAGGTATAAAATATTTTGGTTGACCGAGAAATAATCTAAAATATTCTGTGATGTCGTTAATCATTATTCTGTTTCTAAGCTAACTATGAACGCTCAAACATTGATTATATACTTCCATGAATGCTATCACCATTCTGTTTAGTATCCTGGTCTCTCACCAAGGTTATACATATTCAAAGAAACCAGAAACCCATTTCTGTGATCATTCTGTTTCTATGAATCAGTTAAATTTCTGAACTATTAAATTCGTTTGTTATTGTGGGTGTATGTGTTGTATGCATTATAATAAACATGAAAAAGATTAACAAGACGATCGCGTTAGCACCATTTAGAGTACAGAAGGCGATACATTTCATATCGTGGAATTAATGCTTTATCAGTAATACATGCTGATGGTATTTTACATTTAGAAGATCGTATTTTAGAAATACAGTAGACTGTCTAAACCAGCATCTGTCTAATCCAGATTTCTGTGTAAACCAGAATGATTTCAAAGTTCGGTCCAGCCACAATACTGAATAACATAGATCTGTCTAAATCGGCACTGTCTAAACCAGCATATTTTGTTGGCCCCAACTGGATCTGGTTTAGACAGAGTCCACTGTACATGCAAATGACAATTATTATAGACCATTACTGAAGGAAAAGATAACTCGCGTTTGCAGGAAACTCCAAAATGTTGGGTAAGATGTATTTTTTAAAGATTAACTATTATATGGGATGTTTTATATACTTTCTAATGGACAGCATAGAATGATTGTCACCAAGATACATACGCGCACGCAGATGTACACACATACATACACGCACACGGGCGCAAACAGTGAGTACTCCATATATATTATAGGCCTACATAATTTGATCGTGTTTTACTTTCGTTGTAGTACAAAGAACATATTCAAACAAAAGACATCAATCAACATCTTTTTCTTTGTCCGCAATGTCGGTAAATGTATTTTTATAAATGCATTAATGTTATAAAAGAAGTGTCTCTTTTTCATGATTACCCTTGATATTTGAAAATGTATGCTGTTCTATGTTTGGTGATATTGGAAATACATGTATGCAGCTAATGTATAAAGTACGTTTTAATCACACCTGACCACAATGTTTAATGTAGATTTATACTGTGATAACAACTAAATCCATTACTCTGATGTTTATCAATCGCTGAAGCATAATCTTGATTTAAAACATCAAAATATATTAAATATCCGTCCTCTTCAATTTCCCAACTACTAAGCTGTTATCTAATTCTACTTTGTTGCTGAATCATATTCATAAAACGGGTCTAATGGTAGCTAGCTTTTAAGTTGCTTTCTAGTGACTTCCTATATAGCAATACAATAGATGACATTTAGAAGCTTGCTACTATCTAATAACCTGTTAGAAACCTTTTCTATTTTTTCAGAATATAGGTTGGGGAGCCATAATCACTGCATTACACACATATACACAACATAATTTGTTTATAGTCAAACCTGTTAAGAAGCCACCAAGGGAGTGACAAAAATGTTTTATGAATTTTACCATTTACCAGTGCTCAAATTCATAAAGTTTTCTCAAAAATAAAAAACCCATTTTTGTCACTCCCTTGGTGGCTTTTTAATAGGTTTGACTATATTTTGTGTATATTACAGTGTTCAAACAGAAAATATAAATGTATGATATAATTTCTTTTTAAATTGGACGATTTTCTTCCACAAAAAATGTTTCTCCAACTCACTCGGTTTGGATGGCATGGTAGTGACAGATGAAACGGAGATCGTACAGATTACGTTATGCTTACACGGAAACAGAAAAAACTGTTTTATCAGCTTTCATTCCCTAGCGTAATCTTGCTTTTGAGTTGCTGACAGCATCACTACCACCTCACTTTTATAACTCATGTGTTGTCTATAATGCACCTAAAATCACTGATAGCATGTAAGTGGGCCAATACTGGATCGGCGATGTCTACATGGTTGGCCCACACGCATTATGGCCAGGCAACCCATGTTGCTTACTGTTGGTATAGTTCATCATTGGCGATATCATTGTTTCGCGGATATCAGCCACTAAACCATGAACCACACTTTGCTCAGCAGTGAATTCCAACTACAACTTTGGTCAACGGTGGGCTATCTCACCATTTCTCTCTTGGAAGTTGTGTTTAGCAGAAACAGCCAATGTCAATGTGTCACCGAATCGCAGCCAATGTCATTATGGCATTGAAACACAGTGCCACATTGACGTTGACCTTGTCTGTGTTTTAGTTCCATATTAACATTGTCTGTGTTTCAGTGCCACATTAACATTTAAAACTATATAATGCGATCAACAAGGAACAAGAACTTATGTCTTCATGCACGCGCCAGCAGTTTTATCAGCATTCGATCCCAGGAGTACACACGTGGTTGTGTTGCTACTATTCATGAAAGGTGCAGTTTGTTTTCTAATCCATTTTTGTTTACAGAATTTCACGATTTTACGTTCAACTGCACCGACAGTTTATATATCAAAATCAACAATCTATACGATTAGATAAATATTACACTTGATAAATATAGTTTTGCTTGGTAACTTTTAGCTTAGCGCATACGCTTATTTTAACCTTAACTAAACACATTTTTTTCACTCGCTATCCAATAAAGATACCACTTTAACATAACCAAAGTAATATTTATTTTATTTAACGACGCCACTGGAGCACATTGATTTTTATTTTGTCATCGGCTATTGGACTTCATTCGTATGATCATTGGACACATTTCTTTTAGAGGAAACCCGCTGCCGCCAAATAGGCTACTCGTTTTGATAAGCAGCAAGGGAACTTTTATGTCCTTTACCCATAACAGCACATACCACGATTTTTGATAAACCAGTTGTGTAGCACAGCGTGGAACTGAAAATTGCCCAAACTGCAGATGGTTCCACTGAGAAGTATCGATCCGACAACCGACCGCATCAAAATGGGGAAACCTACCGACTGAGCTACATTCCGCACACTTAACACAACCAGTTAATTGCATAGAACCTTAATGCGTTTTTGACACCTATAATTTAATTTAAAACTATATGCTTCATGCGTCATTCACGCAATCATTGGACATAGAATCCTTCTCGTCAAATAGTTTTTAGATCTCACAATCTATTCCAGAGGAATACTATTTCCGTGGGTAACTTCCAGATTACTTTGGCGGCCGACAGTTCAACCCCATTTCCAACTACATGTTTTCATTGATTATTTCCCTTAGTTTAAAGAAGAAGAACTTTGATGAGAAGAGGCACTTTATTACGTGAATTAATCTCTTGGGTTTCTTGGTTACCATTTATCACTTCTTTGAATCGTTCTTTTGCAGCTGCAATTATCTCAACTGTCTATAAAATCAATACCGTATATCCGGGATTAAGGGCTACACGTGGGTCGTAATCGTTATGTAATATAGTAGCTTCTATTCCGTTTACATAAATATTTTTTTCACGGTTTCCGAATGAATAGTTTTTCAGCCATAAAGATAAATATCATAATTATGATATGGACAATTTCGAGAATTGTTAGGCATATACGTAGAACGACGCTATTAAAAATACCAATAGCCTCACTTCTATACCAAACAAAAAAAATGTAACAGCACTTCCGTTTATTGCAATAACAACAGTTATGAGGGTTGTAGAACATAAATAAATAAATAAAATGAAGTTTATGACATCGTATAACGTATTAGTCAGTAATATTTTGTTTCACAAAAATGAAACTCTTATCAGGAAGGTAGACCATGTGCATGGTGTGTAGTGAAGAGTTATCTTCCTTTTTAAGATCTGTAATACTAACCTCAACATTGTTGTTGTTAAGCTTCCTGTCTTATATCTGGTACTGGGTTCGAATCCGAGTCGGTGCATGCATTTTTATAATGCTTGTTCTGGCTTAAATTAGAAAAAAACAATAACACTGTTGTTATATACGCAAGTATGTACAGTTTTTCAAATGTTTTTTGTTTGTGCAGCTGTGTAAATGCACATCATAAATATTGTAAAACACACAGTACTGTCTGTTATATGTCGAATACAAGGTGCATTCCGTCTTTTCAAGCCAAGAATCTTGGTAGACTCATTCCGTTCCAATCAATGGTTTATCAAAGGCAGTGGTATATGTTGTTCTGTCTGTGGTAAAGTGTATAATTATAAAAATCTCTGGCTGCTTATTGGAAAGAGTAATGTATGTGGAGGCAGCGGTTTTTCTCTAAAATGTGTCATAATAACCATACTTATGTTTGACGTCCAAATAGCCGATGATAAGATAAAAATCAATGTGTAGCGGCGTCGTTAAACAAAACAAACTACTTTTGATATGCATCAGGTTCAGAAGATGAGAGTTCAGGATATTTAGGTTCATTTTCAGAGTAAAACTTTAGTTTAAAATCTGCACTATTTTTGATTTTTTTTAAATGTCTCTTTTTTGCACAGCGCATCAAAAGTATTGGGAGACGGGACAGCTGGCGTGTTCCCTGGCATGTCTGCATGACAGCATTGGTCATTCATTACGTCTTGCTGAGCTTTTAAACATGAATTAAACTGAATTTTATTAGAGGATCACATCGCTGCTAACATTCAGTTATTATGATTGATTTTTCCGTTTAAATAATTTTTAAAAATCGATGAAGTAATCTTTCTGATGATCATATTTAGCATGCTTTTTTAACGTCATGCATGTGGGTAACACGCACTTTTACATGTATTACACTTCTACCAGCTAAAAGAGTGTATAGCGAACACTACAATCGTTACTAAAATATTTCTCTAAAGCCCAATTTTGATAATTCATTTTATAAACCCCATAGAATCCATTACACCCCAGCGCTTTCCATTGGAAACGACCTCTGACTTTTGTCAGAGACTGCTCCCAGTGGTAGCATGCTTGAACAATTCTCTGATGGAATAACGCAAATTAATTTACCCTACCATACCTTACAATGATCCTCCATTTCATGAATATAATCAGGACAGGTATGAACGTGAGATTTGTGATTTGTACATTAGTTATAAGAAATGTTCGTTTCCACTGATATATTGATGTTTTAATTCGTAAATGGTGGGGAAAAATCACTGACTATTTAACTGGACGTCAAACATGTTTATTATGACACATTTCTTTAGAGTTAACCCGCTGCCTCCACAGAGGCTACTGTTTTTGATAAGCAGCAAGGGGTCTTTTATATACACTTTCCCACAGACAGGACAGCTGATACAAAAGTCTTTGAGCGAAAAATAGCCCAAGGTGCAGATGGGTCCACTGAGAAGGATCGATCTGACGACCAACTGCATCAAAGGCGGATCGATTGAACTATGTACCGCTCCTCATATTCGAACGACACTGACGTGTATATTAGATGTAGATGAAAATGCAGTTTACATGAAACAGTACAACGTTTGTACAATACTGTCTAAATCAGCATTTGTCTAATTTGTGTAAACCATCAGTTTCAAAGTTCCATTTGTCTATACCGGCACTCTCTCTAAATCAGCATATTTCGTTGGTCCCAAGTGAATCTGGTTTAGACAGTCAACTGTATTTCAAACAGGGGTCAGGGTATTCGAACATGATAGGTTTTCAAGCGCTTGGAAGAGCGACCTTGGATTGGGAATATACGTGACGCTAAGGAAAATGTCAGAACATTACAATGTATAGTCAAAAACATAGATGAAAAGGATCAAATTACAGCTTGTGATTGTACCGAGATATTTGCAGACCTAACGACCATTAATGTCAGGTAGTTTGATTTTATATAATAAAATACGCATATGATGTTAGGTTACGTCTGGTTGCGTGGAGTGCAAAAGAGTAAAGTTTGTTTTAGTTACCGATGCCACTAGAACACACTGAAACTTTTTTATATTATCATCGGCTATTGGACGTCATGCATATGGTCATTTTTACAAATTTTTAGAGAAAACCGCTGCCGCCACCTATGCTAATCGTGTCGATAAGCAGCAGAGGTCTATCTAAACCATCACATTTCGTTGGTCCTAAGTGAATGTGGTTTAGATAGACAGTATAGTTTGTTTTATTTAAAGACGCCACTAAAGCACATTGATTTTTTATCTTATCAGCGGCTATTGGACGTCATTCATATGGCCATTTTGACACATTTTTAGAGGAAACCCACTGCCACCGATAAGCAGCAAAGCAAGGGATCTTTATATACACTTTCCCATAGACAGGAAAGCACATACCACAGCATTTTATGAACCAATTGTTGAGAACTGGTTGGAATGGGAAATAGCCCAAACTGTAGATGGGTCAACTGAAAAGAATTGATCCAACGACCGACTGCTTCAAAGGCTGGCATGCTTCTTACTGAGCTACATCCTGCTGTTTTATTCTTTAAAGTGCATTAATGTGTTTAATGATTTTAGACATGGTCGCTGAAAGGTTCTAAGTTACAGGTTTCTATTATAGAAAGTCTATCACTTTTGACATCTAACATAAATGTGCTGTGTGTTTAATAAACAGTCATAATCAGGTTAAATTGGTCAAACAATAGAGAACCATTATGAAAATTATATAAAATTTTGTATCAGTGACAGTGTATGATTTCTTGTAATACTAAATTGTTACATATACTTTATAAGAGGTAAATCCATCCAATAAATTGATATTTTAACTTTTTATTTTTTATTTTGAATCTTTAAATTAAAAAAAAGAAAAGATTTGACTAGTTTATTTCAAAATCATCAAAATATGGTTATGAAGGTGCACATATAAAAAAAGACTAAAATATTTAAACCTGTTTTATGCAGCACCTATATAAAGAAGCCAATTCACATAAAGATTATCTATGACGCTTGGTGATTAGTGTTGTATGCAGATTTGAATGAACAATCTGTTCACATTGTACATTGTTGTAACAGTTATCTGATAAGAGGTCAACTGTTGGGACATTACAACAGACTAATACAGGTACTAAATACATACACATATCTACATTCCTTGATGATGAATATCTTACAGCTCTACAGCTTTAGGGAGTGCACAATTTGTCATGTGTAACTAAAGCCATACTGAACAACAAAAGAAATGGTTACTTTATAATACTTTTATGTTCTGTCTGTATAATTATTATGCATCCATCAAGTGCTCCACAACTTGTTCATCAACGGGCATGGTATGTACTGTCCTGTCTGTGGGAAAGTGGATATAAAAGATTCCTTGAATAAAAGATAAACAAATTGTGGAAAGAGTAGCGTATGTGGCGGCAGCAGGTTTCCTGTAAAAAAGAAATGTGTCAAAATTACCATATAAATGACGTCCAATAGCAAAACAAAACAAACTTTTAAATTATTATTCAGGTTGAAATATTTTTATGTTCTGTAAGCTAAAGATGCATTATTATTCAGGTTGAAACTAAATGGAAGACATCTTTCATTGTCACTCTTTACATTACTGAAAAACAAGATCTATATTCCAAAGAAATAAAATAATGTTGGTAGATCTTCATATAGTAATCAGACAGTTATAATCAATGTCATTAATGTATATTGATTAGAGTGAATGTATAAAGAAGTATTTATTAAAGTATAAACTGTTAAAAGTGAAAGTTCATCATAGGAAAAAGTGCTCTACCAGTACTATAGGGAGCAAAATAATTAAACGTTCCAAGACTTATAATAAAAACAAAATAAATGTATAAATTATAAGTCTTGGAATGTTTAATTAAAAAAGTATTTGGCATTATGGTTTAACCAGTTCTGTCCAAGACAGATTAGAAAGCAGGTACAAGAAAATGTATTTACGTGCTTCCATCAAATAACAGTTCAAGCACGCTTTCATTGGGAGCAACCTCTGACCAGGGCCAGGGGACGTTCTCAATGGAAGATGGAAATTAGAATGGCATTTGTCACCTTCATATGCTTTTCATCATGGTCATTTGAATTGAGTGAAGATTTTCTTTTGTGTTTGAGTATATTATAAGCGGTTTGATAACTATTATCTTTAATAGCATGGCTTACGGCAATACAATTGTTTTTTGTAATTCTGAACAGATTGTGTTGTTACTTATTTGTAAAAACATATAGAAAAGCTTTTATTTCTTTTACCTGTGTGTGTCTTGACCAATTATGACACACAGGTATGTTAACGAGCGGAGTTATTTTCGATCCAGGTAAAATATTTTCTAATTTGATCACCTTGAGTTAGATACAGATGGATAAATGCTGATGTTAGTCAGCTTGTGTTCGATGGTGTTATAATCCTAGTCACTCTTGTAGTTTTAATATAAAGTGTTTCTAATTAGCTCAGATTGTAGGTCAAGTTTGTTTTATTTAACAACGCCACTAGAGAACATTGATTTTTATCTTATCGGCAGCTATTGGAAGTCATGCATATGATCATTTTGACAAATTTCTTTTAGAGGAAACCCACTGCCAGCACGTAGGCTTCTCTTTCTGATAAGCAGCGAGGGATCTTTTATATGCACTTTACCACAGATAGGACATCACATACCATGGCATTTAATGAACCAGTCGTGCAGTACTAGTTGGAACAGAATATAACAGATTGTAGTAGGTTTTTTTTAAAGTCATGTGGATGTGTACAGGTGATGCTGGTTCAAATCCAAGCTGAGCTATTTGATACTTTTAAGATATAAATATTTAAGAGATAACCATACAGAGTTTTTCGATTTGTGGGTGTTATTGTCCATTTGAAACCACAAATGTCATTTTTACCGCCTTTGAAGTGGTTGGTCATTAGATCAATTCTTCTGTAATTTGGGTTATTTCCCATTCCAACCAGTGCTCCACAACTGGTTCATCAAAGGCTGTGGTATGTGCTTTCCTGTCTATGGGAAAGTGCATATAAAATATCCCTGACTGCTATCGGAAATAGTAGCCTATGTGGCGGCATCAGGTTTCCTCTAAAAGAAATGTGACAAAAGGACCATAATATATGATTGACGTCTAATAGCCACTGATAAGATACAAATCAATGTGCTCTATTGGCATCGTTAAATAAAACAAACTTTAATAATCACTGGGCACTTTACATATAAGGTATATAAGAGATAAACATGTTTAAATTTATACAGTCTTCCTACATATGGCTCCACAACTTGTAATCATCCATTTACCCATGACCCACAGCTCCAGGACATTGTACAAGTATTAGTGTTTATATCAAATGTTTCTACTGATGTTTGCTAACAACATTACCTCATAGCCAAATCTCTAGTGAAATCCATCTTTAAAGTAGGCCCTACATGAATGTATGCATTTAGTTTGTTCAATCCATTTACACATGCCTACATCCACTGATGGTTCAAGCATGCCCCCATGGGTACAGGCTCAGTCATTAAGGGACTTGCCCCAGTCTGGGATTGCACCACTGGTGGGGGGACATACAGTCAGATGATAAAAAGGAACTTTTATAACACATAAATATTTTATTGTATACATTCAAATTGTCTGTTACAAAACTGACACTGAATGAACTAAATTGGTAAATGTACCATATGACTAATGTTACTAAATATTTGACTATCTTTAATTGTGTTCTCTTTATTTCAGTGAATATGCACCACGTACTATTCTGTTACAGAAAGGATCTGAAGGATTTGGATTTGTTCTGCGCGGTGCGAAATGTAAGTTTTAATTTATATATATTGATGCATGCTTGAACTGAAATATTAATTGTAAGACAGTGTCCTACTCTTTACATGACTATCATTTTCAGTGATTTAAGTGGATATCAGTCAGATCATGGTGTTTACCATCTACGTTCATGGCCAGGCTGTAATAGCAGATGCCTTTCCCGGGTGGCATTTATGGTTCAAACCATCCAGTGCATCCAGGATAGATATTGATGTTAGTAGAAGAGAGGAAACATCTACCGCCACATTGTGGCTAATCTTTTTTGATAAACAGCAAGGGATCTTTTATATGCACTTTCCCATAAACAGGATGGCACAAACCATGGCCTTTGTCAAACCAGTTATGGAACCGCTAGTCCATGTAAGTTGAATCACCTTCCCATTGAGCCTTGCAGAGCACTCACTCTGGGTTGGAATTGGTACTGAGATTAAAAAGCAATGTCTCAACTGAGATTAGATCTCAGTACCTACCAGCCTTGTCCAATAGCTTAACCACTCGGCCATGGAGACCGGTTGGATATCAGTGAAAGAAAGTGTAATTAAATGTGAATTGTAAGTTTTTAAGAAGTCACTTCTCACATGGGTATCAAAGATCAGAATGATCTTCTGATTGAAATCTCAGATTCACAGTAACATTGAATACTGCTGTAATAGTACTTGCCATACAATGATCCTTCCACTACAGTCTCAAGATTGGGCTAGCGGAAACTCACTTGTTTTCATTAGTGTGACCATGTCCCCCTCTGCTCCTTCCCTGTCCCAGATGCAGTGGATGAATAAAACCATAAACGGCACCCGTGATAGGTGTCTGCTATAACAGCCTGGCTCTGAATGTAGATGTTAAACAACTTGACCTTGATCCTTTCAGCCATGCTTGATTGCTCACAAACTGATGTCCACTTAGACTTGTTGTTGGCTTTACAGTTCACTACTGACTGATTTCACTAGAAATAATCATTAATTATTTGTCATGGGTGAGCATTTCACTAAACATTATTACTTGAATTGATCACGGATTACATCAACCTTGACATGTAGCATTTTGATAAAAACCTATTGCATTCCTAACCCCTCACAACCCACAGAACGCAGTCCTAACCTCATGATTTTAACACAGATACACTTCACAGTTTATTTTTTTATAAGTCATTTCTAATTACTGTTTGACATATACAGTGGACTCTGTGTAAACCAGATCCAATCGGATTCAATAAAAAATGCTGGTTTAGACAGAATGCTGGTTTAAACAGATGTTAAGTGGCTGGGCGGGACTTTCCAATTGTGATGGTTTACACAGATATCTGGATAGACAGCTGGTTTAGACAATACTGTACAGTAGATTCTGTCTAAACCAGCATCTGTCTAATCCGGATTTCTGTGTAAACCAGCATGATTTTAAAGTCCCACCCTAGCTCTAATTTCTAATGATTTTCACGGATTGACTAATGATCTGTCTGCTAGACCAGGTCAACTAATTGGCATTTTGAAAGTAGGTCTCGAGTTATTCAGTAGCAAACATGGGAAAGGTGATACTGCTGAGTATAAGTAACAAGGTAAATAATTATGTAGGTGAAAGTGAGGTCTGTTAGCTAGGGACAGTTCTATCTCGGTGATTGACACTACTTTCACTGCGTACGTGAGCTGCCATTCACAAACTACATGTAGGTATCACGACTGTCAATATTTGCCTGTGATGTGATAAGACATTTCAAGTAGATACAGGTATTCAGGCAATGCTCAGAAATATGCTCTTCTTCGTCGATAGCTATAGTTGATGTCAGTCACACAAGAATATATAATTATATCAACTTCATGAACTTGTAAAAAGAGAAAGGAATACTAGTGTATGCTTGACCATTCCCCTCCCATCCTGTCTTGGACTTCAGAGATGACCATAGTCATAACCAGGGCCCAAGATGGGTGTCTACTATAACAGCTTGTTCTGAATGTAGATGTTAAACCGTTTGACTTGACTTGCTTGACAACACTCCAGCTCAGTGTTTAATTGGCTGCTATTGTGTATTAGGAGCAGGATGTAGCTCAGTCGGTAGCGTGCCCGCCTATGAAGTGGTTGGATTGATCCTTCTCAGTGGACCCATCTGCAGTTTGGGCTATTTTCTGTTCCAACCAGTGCTCCACTACTGGTTCATCAAAGGCTGTGGTATGTGCTGTCCTGTTTATGGGAAAGTGCATATAAAAGATCCCTTGGTGCTTACCAAAAAGTAGCCTATGTGACAGCAGGTTTCCTCTAAAATATATATATGCCAAAATAACCATATGAATGACGTCCATAATCTGCTCCAGTGGCGTCATTAAATAAAACAAACATTACTTTTTTTTATTGTGTATCAATCATGGTACTAGGAACACATGCTCTACAGAAGAAACTCACATGCCACAAAAGACTGGGTTTTTTTTTATAAGAAGTGTACTCTTGAGTGCCTAATAAACATACAGCTATGTTTATTAAATTTGTGAAAAAATGTCAGCCTCTACTCTTATTCAGCACCCTACGTTTAATTAAAACTGTATATCAATGTCTGCTTACTTCAAAGGCAGTGCTGCCCAAAACCACTCATAATTTTTGTCAAGTTTGTTTTATTTAATGATGCCAATGGAACACATTGATTTTTTATCTTATCAATGGGTATTGGACGTCATTCATATGGTAATTTTGACACATTTCTGTTAGAGGAAACCTGCTGCCACCACATAGGCTACTCTTTTTGATAAGCAGCAAGGGATCTTTTATATGCACTTTCCCCAAAGACAGGACAGCATATACCACAGCCTTTGATGTTGTGGAGCACTGATGGAAACGGAAAATAACCTAAACTGCAAATGGGTCCACTGAGAAGGAATGACCCGAACACCGACCGGTTCAAAAGCGGGCATGCTACCAACCGGTTCAAAAGCGGGCACGCTACCGACTGAGCTACATCCCGCTCCTACAATACTAACAAGCATGTATTTATTTAATAAACTAACTAACTTAATAACTATTAAAAATAACAATACCTGCAGTAGAGAAAACAGATCTTTAAGTGTTTTGCTGGATGCTTGTGTAAATGGTAAAACCATTTTTGGGTTGTAAGGCATTAAGCTGAGAATATATTCAGTCCGTATATGCTTATCACGTACTCGAAACCAATGCTTATCTATTCGGCTTCCTGTAATGAAACAAAATTTAAAAGTTAAATAAAAAAATAATAAAAAAATACTAACACTGACATGTACCAATAACAACAATATTCAGACTTATTTAATAATTAATCATACACGTGCACTAAGGATACAGGAACTAAATTTGACTTGGTTAAACTTTCAATCTATGAATAAATGTTAAAATAGCAAAAAAGATTTATTTTTATAATTTCATAGATGATAGCAGATATATTAAATTGTAGGCAATTAAAAAAAAAGGTTTTGTTTAATAAAAATCAACATAAATCAGCAATGGGTAAATATACCATTTATTATGTAATCAAGACTTCCGGTGCCCCCATAACACCTATCTGATAATTTGATGTGTTATCAGGTTACAGAGGAGCACAAATTACGCGAACAACCGTCTCGTTCGCGTGAGGGTCGCGCAAAATTGTCCTGCGTAACCCATTTCACGTTCTCGTGAATTTAAAAAAACAAAACATTTTTTAAATTTCTTTCCAGTTCAGTATTGCTGCATTGCCATCTAATCTAGATTAAGATTCAAACGTCTTCTGGCATATAATAAATTT
>JAUTWP010221868.1:0-15237 GCA_033042655.1 Cyathermia naticoides | reverse complement strand
TACTTGGAGCTACTACATCTTCAGGCAATAGTTGATAAAGTTGTTTTAGTTTTTTCTCTTTTACTATACTCATAGTTTAGATTATAGCATATTTTACAAACTAAGTCTAGTCTCTATATTGGTTTTTAAATAGTATTATTTTATAAATTATAAGTATATATAAGTGAAGTTATTTAAAACTATATGTATCTGTTTTACTGTGACCAAATTGTGACCAAAAATAACCAAAAATGGCTATTTTTGCTCTTTGACAGAATTGCGAAAGTACGACTTAGTAGTTATTGTTAGTTTTTATTTTTGGGGTTCTCCTCCTCCCCACCATTTACTTTATGATATATTCAAGCTTCTCAAATTGCAATTTACTTTTACCTAGATATTGTTTGTCACTTAGATATAGACCTGCTTTGTAGTAGTTTTCAACATCTACCCAATAAGAGATATCTTTTTCTACAAAAACCTTACCATCAATGGTGATTTTCATAAAGTTATTTTGCACAAATACTTCCACATCAAAAAAACCATTTCTTCTCTCTCCCAAATCAACCCAATCATAAGTTTTGTTTACCAAGTCATGACTTGTCATGATGATAGCCCATAGATGATTTATCTTGCCTGTATGTTTTTTCTCCCATGTTAAACGTAACAGAGGGAGGTTGAAGGTCATGTTTCCATGTATTTGGATAAAAGTATATTTTGGTAAGTCGTTAGAACTGTAGCATTTTAATCTAGCTTTTAGAATATGGGCGTCATTATCACTCACATACCAATCCCCTTTTCCAAACCTTAGTTCAGATCTTAGTTTCCCATAGTTTTGCTTATCAAGCTGAAAAGTAAGTAACTCATTTTCCAAATAGAAAAAAGAAGAAACATAGCCATCAAATTGAAAGTATTTTACCTCTTTTTCAGTATCAGGATATTGTAAATATGATTGATTGAGTACTTTTGTAAATTTTGAACTGCTAGAGGGAATACCTAAAACTTCAGGTACTTCCTCACCACAGTCAGTTTTATCTTTACAGATAAGATGTCCTGTACTATCATATACAGAATACCCACATGAGACAAAAAGCAACAAAATGAGTGATAATAGGGATATTTTTTTCATTTTAATTGCTTTTTTATTTTTTAGAAGCCGTATGTACGTATTTCTGTACTTGAGTTAATATCAGGTATACCTTGAGTGTTATTCCAGTTTCTATCATTTGTCATAATACCAATTTTTAGACCAGTTGAAGGGTTATTAAGTTCTAATCTTTTGATATGGAAACTGATACTTTTTTGTGTTGGAGTATCAATAATACTATAAGGTAAATCAACCTCATATCTCCATGGCCAATCTTTTAAACTAGCATCATAACTATAAAGTTTAGCATCTTCTATAAAATAATCAGCACCCATGTTTGCCCATACAGATGTGTTATCATCTAAAGTTGGTCTAAATCCTGTAGTATCTTTTAAATCACTATCTATATATATACTCATATAGTGAGTAAAAGTATTACTTGAGACTACCATATCAACATAATTATCATAATTTATAAGTTTTACACTACTATTATTTTCTGAACTATGTAGATAAATATAGTCAGAAGCATATAAATCATTTGATATATCTGCTCTATAATATGTTTTTGAGTATTTACTAGGAGATATGATGATAGGTTGCCAATCTTCATTTAAAACTTCAGCCTTAACACTGAAGTTTGGAGATAAAATCAAATTTTCACTTAATTTTATAGTATCTTTTTTCTCGCCTGCATTGTATGCAGAATATGTAGGATTTTCAATATATTTTATCCACGCTGTTTCATTTGCTTCATTATAAGTATACAATTGTCCATTTTCAACTAGTATCTCAGCACCACCTTCTTTAGGATTTCCTGTTCTACTGTCGTTATCTGTATCTATCAAAAACTGAACATTTTTAGCTGCATTTTTATGATTAATACTTATATAATAATTTGAAATGTCTTTTAATAGCACTATTCCTTCTTTATTATCCTTTTTTATTACATCCTCACCTGTTGGTAACTCAAACTCATGCTTGACAACTCTTTTAATATCACCCACATGGGCTTGTGGAGTATTGCTAATAGGCGTTGGTTTAATTATCTTCTTTTTAGCAACAGTTTTTGTATCACCTCCACCACAGCCTACTGACACTAAAGATATCGCAGCTACAAGTGCTGAAAGCATAATTGTTTTGTTCATTTTAATTTCCTTGTAATTTTAAGTATAATCGTATATCGTCACTTTAAAATATTTTTTAATACTATATAATGTAAAAAATTCTTTATCTTAAAGCTAATTAGGTTAAAATTTTTCTAATTTAGACAAACAAATTAAAAAAAAGGATGTAGATGAGAAAAGTATTGTTGATACTTTTAGGGCTTACACTTTTGTTAGCCCTTACGTACTTCTGTTTTCAAGATAAAATAGAAACTATAAAAGATGATTTAGAGGGTCAAACAAATGCAAAACTTCTAGAGAATCACATGGATTATGCACATGCAAAACTAAAAGGTGTAGGTTTAGATACCACATCAACCATCAGACTAACAGGAGTTGCCCCATCACAAGAGGCAAAAGAGCAAGCTGCCAAAGTTGCTGCTACAGCAGTTGGTGTTATGGGTATTGAAAATTGGCTTACAATTGCAAACAATGACACCAATAGTGATACACTCACAAAGATTGAGGAAGAAGAGATTTCTATTGATACACCCAAGCCCATCATAGAAGAGAAAAAATCTATAGCTATACCTTACACACTTGATGCACAAAAGTATGAAAATGGACATCTTTTACTCGAAGGGTATGTGAACAGTAAGTACGAACATCAGGTATTGTTAACTCAAGCAAAGAAACTTTTTGGAAAAGAGAATTTAACAGACAATTTAGAGGTAAAAAATGAAGCTCCAAGTGATTGGAATAAAGTTGCTTCATTGGGAATTTCTAAGTTAAGTACAATTCATCATGGCACACTACATATCAAAGATGATAACTATAGTTTTCAAGGATATATCAAAGCACCAAATGCCACAAAGAAAAAAGAGGTATTAGTACAAGAAAGCAAACATGAACTGGCTAAATACAGCTCTTATATAGGAAAGTATAACATCAAAGTAGAAGCAGATGTAAAACAAGAGAAAAAAGCTCCCATGGAAAGTTTTGTTAAAAAAGTGATACCAACGAAAAAAGAGATAGTTAAAGACAACTCACAAAAAGTAAAAAAAGAAACTTCTACTAAAAGTGTAAATCTAAAATCAACAAAAGAGTGTCAAAAAGCATTGAGTACACTATCCAAAAAACAAAAGATATACTTTGAATACAACAAAGCGAACATACAACAAAAAAGTATTCATGCTTTAGACAATGTCCTCAAAGTACTAAAAAACTGCAAAATAGACAACATAAAAGAGATAGAGATAGGTGGACATACTGACTCTATAGGTACAGCTGTCTACAATCAAAAACTAAGCCAAAAACGAGCTAATAGTGTCAAAGAGTACCTTTCCAAAAAAGGTATCGATAAAAATAAACTAAAAGCGGTAGGTTACGGTGAGAAAAAACCGATTGTAAGCAACATGTTAAAAGCTGGACGAGCAAAAAACAGAAGAATAGAATTTAAAATTAAAGGGGTTAAATAATGAGTTATATCTTTTTACAAATGTTACTTTGTATACTATTGGCAGGTCTTATAGGAGCTGTCATAGGTTGGTTACTTAGAGGAGATTGTGCAACAAAACTAAAAGAGCGTGAAAAAGAGCTCATGACAGAAATCAACCTTCTAAAACACGATAGAAACTATCAACAAGAGATGCAAAATACAGATATTGAGATACAAAAAGCTTTAGGAAAAGAGCGTGAAGATTTATCTCTAAAAGGTAGTGATATAGATTTGGAAGAGGAAACTTTATCGCAAACAAAACTTGCTGGTATAGCATCAACTGCACTAGCTGGTGGAGCTATCGCTACAAATCTTGAAAAAGAAGAAGAGATTGAAAACACTCCAGAAGAAGCTGTATATTTTGATGAGATGATAGATGATTTATCTCCAGAAGAAAAAATCACTCATGTGTTAAACAAAAGAAAGATTGAGTTAAGTCAAAGACGCATAGATATATACAAAAATAATGATATTGATTTTGAAAATGACGCAGATATTGAGAGTAGTTATGATATAGACAAGATAGATGGTATCAGTACAAAATATGCAGGGAAATTTAGGAAGATGGGAATACACACAACTAAAGAACTTGTCCAAAACCTTGATAGAAACTACAAAGAGATTGACAAAGCTGCTAAAAAACTAAAAGTTGACTCTGAAGATATTTCAAGATGGATTAGCATAGCTGATATATTGAGTCTTCCTGGAGTAAATAACAAAGATGCAAAACTTCTCCATGCGATAGGTATCACATCAGCAAGAGAACTTGGTGTCGTAAATATCTACTCACTATACAGCGAACTAGTAGCACACAATGAAAAAAATAAAATAGTATCACATGTGCCAAGCATAGATGATTTACAACTTTTATCAAAAGTCGCTAAACAGCTAGGATAAAATTAGAAAGTTTGGTGGAGCCTAGCGGGATCGAACCGCTGACCCCGACGCTGCCAGCGTCGTGCTCTCCCAGCTGAGCTAAGGCCCCAAAAAAGTTAAGCTCTATTTTATCACAATTTCCTTACAATAGTAGACATGAAGATTATTGTTTTTCTACTACTTTTTATACAGTTAATTTATGGGGATATCCTCAAAGAGAACTATATCTCGCTTGATTTAAACTCCTCCACTCCCAAAATGACACTTGATTTTGAATCAGATAACTTGGAACAATTTATCACTTTAGACACAAATGATAACGGACTTGTTTCATGGAAAGAGCTCCGTGATAAAAAAGATGAAATTTCTAATTTTGTGTTACCTCATCTTGCCATAACTAGTGATAACAAACTTTGTAAAAAAAATATAACTGATTTTGAGGTACATCGACGAGTACATCAATCATATATATTGTTACATTTTGATTTGAATTGTGAGAAACCTAAAGATAAGCTTGATATTTTTTATGATCTATTTTTTGATGTAGACAAATCCCAAAAAGCCTTTTTTACAACAAGCGATAAAAACAGTTCACAACCGATGATATTGTCTTACCATACAAAAGAAATAACTCTAAAACTTAAAAAACCATCAGCGTGGGAAACATTTAAAAACTTTCTTATTGAAGGAATTTGGCATATTTGGATTGGATTTGATCATATTCTATTTTTATTGATGTTGCTTATCCCTTCTGTTGTCTATTTTCAAGGTAAAAAAATCATTCCAAAAGATTCTCTAAAAAATGCTCTTTTTACTGTACTAAAAATTGTTACAGCTTTTAGTGTAGCTCACTCTATAACTCTAGGACTCAGTGTTCTAGGAGTAGTAGATGCAAATAGCCAATTTATAGAAGTTTCTATCGCTCTATCGGTCTTATTTACAGCACTAAACAATATCTTTACATTTATACAGACAAAAACATGGATACTCGCATTTGCTTTTGGTCTCATTCATGGTTTTGGCTTTGCAAATGTTTTAAACGAGATGGAACTCTCTGCTAGTAAACTTGTAGAATCCTTATTGGGATTTAACCTTGGTGTAGAGATAGGACAACTTGCTATAGTTATATTGGTTGTGCCTTTGCTATTTTTTACACGTCATACCAAGTTTTATAAATACATCTTTTTATATGGATTTTCTATTACCACAGCTATCATATCTGGAATTTGGGCATATGAGAGGTACTTTAACCTCTCTATCCTACCCTTTTAAATCGAAAGTTTACCCTTGCCAATAAACTCTTTATCCTGAGAATTTTTAACAATATCATTAGCTATATCATACGTCTGCACAGCGATATCTTTGGTTTGGTTAGTAACGCTTGTATTTTTCTCTATCTGTTGATTTAACTCTCCCATGGCATCATTTATTTTCACTATAGCCCCTTCTTGCTCTTTGGAAGCGGATTCGATATCTTTGATAAGTCCTATAGTATTTTCGATATCATTGTTAAGAGTATCGTACCCTTTTATCATCTTATCCGATATAACTTTTCCTGCATCAGCTTTCTTGATGGCTCGAGAAACTAAAGACTTTATCTCATTGGAAGCTTCAGCACTTTTAGCTGCCAAGTTTCGTACTTCATGCGCTACTACAGCAAACCCTTTACCCGCCTCTCCTGCAGTGGAAGCTTCAACAGCAGCATTTAGACTCAAGATATTTGTCTGAAAAGCTATCTGATCGATAATTCCAATAGCATCATTGATAGCTGTTACTTCATCATTTATCATATTCATAGCTTTGGTTGTTTTGGAAGCCAACTCTTTTCCATCTATAGAAGATTTTGTGAGTGATTTAGTATATACCGTCATGTGTGTTGTATTTTTAGTATTTAACTCTATACTATTTGTCATGTTCCTTACTTCACCGAGTGTCTCTTTAAGTGACTGTTCTGCTGTATGTGATGAGTTATTTAACGTATCTACATTTTCCAAAAGCTTTTTGGCTGAAGTATCCAAGATGATACCATTTTTATTTGCTTTGATAAGCATATCGTTTATTGCATCACCAATGTCATTGATGTTTTCAAGTAACAAATCAAAAATCCCATCTTTAGCATAACTATCCAACGAGACCTTGTTTATATATTTGTACTGTGCATACTCTTGCAAAACTACATTGATAGTCATAAAGTTTTTCTCTAGTCGCTCTAAGCCATTGTTTATAGTGTCTTTTAGTTTTTGTAAGACATCATTATCTGTTTTGGCAGTTATATTTTGAGAGAGTAATCCCTGCTCTACTTTGTGCATCACCTGCTCTACTTCTTGGATGAAAACCATGTCATCTTTGATATCTTTATCTATTTTTTTCAGATAGTGATTAAACGAATCGATAACTTCACCTATCTCATCATTTGACTGCTTTTCTATCTCCATAAATGACTTAGTATTTGAACTTAGTAACTGCTTGATAGTTTTATTGATATTCCCTATAGGTTTTAAGACGATAGAGTTGATAAAAAAGAGGACAACAAAGATAAACAACAATGCGATAACAAGTGAGACACCAACACTCTGAACTATCATAACCATGATTTTATTATCTGTATCTTTTTGCATAATTTCAATTCTATGTTCGATATCATCCACATATGCACCTGTTCCTATAACCCAGCCCCATGGTTTGAAAAGTTGTACATACGAAAACTTTGGTTCTACTGTTCCTGTAGCAGGTTTTGACCAAGCATATTTCACCAATCCCTTACCATCTTTTTTACATATTTTTACCATCTCATTGAACAGATAAACACCATTTTTATCTTTGACCTGAGACAAGTCTTTTCCATCTAGTGAAGGTTTTTTAGGATGCATAATCATCCTCGGTTGCGTATCATTTATCCAAAAGTAACCATTTTTACCATAACTCATATCTTTTATAGATTTGATAGCTTGTTCTTTCATGGTTGTTGGGATATCACCTACATACGCACCTGTACCGATAATCCAGTTATAAGGCTTAAATATTTTGACATAAGAAATCTTTTCTTGAGGCACATTTTGGTTTGGCTTTGTCCACATGTAGTTTACAAAACCACTCCCTTGTGTCTTAGCTACTTTTATAAACTCTTTGATGATATATTTTCCATTTTTATCTTTTAACTCTGATAAATCTTTTCCAACCAACTCAGGCTTGATAGGATGTTCAATCATAATAGCATTGTCATCATTTATCCAAAAGTAACCGTTATTTTCATATCTTGTAGATTGGGCAATCTCCATGATACGCTTCTTTAGCTCCTCTTCTGGTATGATATCTTTGTATTTATTGTATTGGTGTTCAATAATTCCAAATAGTAAATTTGACTTATCTTGAAGATAACCTGAAACCTCTTTTTTGATATTTTCAGGTGTAGTTCTTTTATAATAAGATTCAATAGCTTTTAAAGCAAGTAAACTATAATTTTTAAGTTCATTCTTTTTAAATTTATAGGATTCTTCTCTGTACTTTTGTATATTTTGTTCACTCAGTTGTTGCATACTGTACATAGATTGCACAATTGTAATAGCTGTAATCATAAAAATAGCACTTACTACTATAATAATCAATTTTAATTTAATTGTCATGTTTTTAAACATAGTACCCCTTCCCACATGTTAATGGAAGTATTATCGACACTATGTATAAAATATTTAATTATTTAAAAAACTACCGCCCATGACAAGCATACTTAACAAAGCTACACTATCTTCATAATAATTCTCATGGCGATTTTTCACACTTTCATAAATCTTTTTTGCCCATGCTTTATCATCACTCAAAGCGGCTACTCCAAAAGGAGCAACAAACACGATAGAGTAATAATCTCCGATAACCTTACCATCTAGTTCAAATCCACTTTTGATATTTAATGGGTTATTTTTACTACTTTTTTCTATCCATCGTGATAGTTTTTGAACAACACTTTTTGAAGTTTTATCTCCATTTAAAATAGCATCCACTCCTACACGAAAAGGAAACCTACATGCATTGTAGTAGTACGCTCCATCATGATTTTCTAAAAATCCCTCATATACTGGAACAAACTTTTTGCACCGTTTATCGTAAGTGATAAAATCAGGAACAAGACCCGTTTTTGGGTGTTGTACATCTTTGATAGATTTTTGTATCGCTAAAACAACTCTAATCCACTTTCTATCACCACTAAAACGGTAAAAGGATTTAAAATGCCCAAGCATAAAGTCTGAGGTTCGCACTGTGTATTGGTTATATTTTTTTCCATTTTGTTCTACCCAATCACCTAAAAGAGGAAGATAACTCTCTCTTCCTATCGTCTTTTTCCAGATAGCATCCAAAACTTTTCTAGCCTCTTTTTTGTAGTTGATGATGCCACAACTCCCCCAAACTTTATCAGCTTGTATGAGACTATAAGCGATATCTGCATCTCCATCAAACGCACTATCATTTTCACCAACCTTTTCAGGTATCTCCCATGCCATCAAATCTTTGGTTAAAAAACTAGGATGAGCTCTGGAATATCGCCACATTCCATCAAAAATCATATGTGCCTCTTTATCTACATCAGCCATCATCACACTGATAAGCATGCCATATCCTTGAGCTTCGGAGACAGTTCTATGTTTATCTTTTTTATCGGTGGCAACACGATAAGTATCATCTTTTTCTTTGACGATATAACTCTGTTTCCATGCCTTATAGTATGATACTATCTCACCATTCATGTTTGCCTCCAACGGAATCAAAGCTATAAACCACAGGTAAAGAAAAAAAAGAGTTCTTTTTAGCAAGTTACCCAACCTCAATATAGACAGTCGTCGTACTCTTTGGTTGTAACTGTTTCAACTTGATAGTTGCAGCTTTTGGATTTTCTGTATTTTTACTACCTGGTGTTTCGTTACACTTTATGGATTTTATCTTTGTATTTGGGTTTTTAAACAGCTTACATGAGAAGTTTTTTATAACTGTATCGTTATTGTTTTTTACAAACATTGTTAGCATGTTGCCCTCCTGATTATACTCTATAGAGATGTTATCGCTCTCTTTTATCCGTTTTGTGATAGAACATCCATCCATGGGATGAAAAGATGGATGTGAATTAAGGTACTTAAAATACTCTTCAACTATCTTTATGTTACTACTATAAGCAAATAGATGTGTATGTATACTCAAAGTATAGATACCGTTCAATGCCGTTACAAATTCTGTCTCTTTTATCATCTGCTCTACTATCTGGCTTCTATCCCAATCAAGATTTATCAGATAACTATAATCATCAGTACCATGGCGAGGCAATAACAATAAGTTTGGATGTTTTCTCAAAAGTTTCGGATATAAAAACTTTTCATCATCAGTTACATTGAGAATATATTTAAAACCTACACTCTCTAAACTAGCTTCCATGGCATCATCCAACTCTTCTCTAGGTGGACGAAATCCAATAATAGGTTTTTTTGAAAAAGTATCCAGTATCTTTTTTGTATCCGCAGTCTCTTGTTTTACATATGCTGGGTCTGTACCAACTATCTTTTTATGCAGATGAGAGTGTGAACCAAACTCCATGTAAGGATTGGTCGAAATCGCTCTCATCATCGTTTGATATTCAGGCTTTTGAGCCAAAGAAGTGACGATAAATGCCGTAACTGGAATCTTATATTTTTGTGATAAATCGCTGAATTTTTTAAAGTTCTCAAACTTATACTCAGTATCTTCTGAGATAAAAACTATCTTTTGACTATCCACATATGGAAACTTCTCTATAACCTCATCTTGTGCTAAGTAGTTAATTATAGCGTTAGAAAGCTCTTTATATCGCTGAATAGAAGAGGAATCATAAAAGATATAACTAGGAAAATTCATATAAAACCATTTACCTTTGCCATAGTACCCATGCCATGCCACACCAGCTTCATTGAGGGCAAAACTACTTTTGCTACTTTTAGATATAGGTGGATTAGTTTGATCATAGTTTGTCATCATGATATCCGCATCTTGGTTGGGTAAACTCATAAATATAGGCACAGGGTCATATACAGAAGCCTCAAGCATCGTACCTTTATCACTATTTGTTAACGGTGATAGCATCTTTTGTGTTAAAAATATTCCATCTTTAAAATTGATAAAATTACTTTTGCTTCGTAGCTTTAAATGTGTAATATCTTGAACAAAATTATTGCCTATATAGTTTCCTTTTTCATCACTAAATCCAGAAGAGTAGTTAAAAAATAGATTTCCACCTGCACTCAAAAAACTTTTTATATTATCTTTTGCTTTTGTACTTAAAGCTATGGCATCTGGAACAAATAGTATCCCACCTTGTGGCAATAAATCTATTTTATCTTCTTGTGTAAACTTAGTTTTGTATCCCAAAGAGCGGATATATTTGTCAAATCGGTTAAGTTTAGAAGTATAGTCTCCCTTATCTAGCCCATTTTTTTGATAAGTTACTGCAGTAGCGTAAGATTTGAGTATATATATAGGCTTATCTGTCACTACTGGCATGATAGCATTTTGCACAAGTGGCTCTTTTGCATTGTGTATTTTATCAAACATTAGTGCCATGATAGCAAACAATACACCTATCAACAGTAGCATCTTTAAACCATAATTATCATTTTTAGTTTCAACGATAGCATTCATAATATATCCTTCTCCTCAAAATATAAATATTTATCTTTCTCTTTACTTTGCTCATCAGAGTCAAGCCTTTGCATACTCTCAATTTTACGTCGCCGCTCTCTTAGTTTATAAAAATAGTAAGCAATAACTCCAAATACCATCGTAAGGATAGTAATCACAACAACCGTATATGAAAGTATCTCTAAAATATCAAATTGCATCAAATTCTCCCTTTTCTTTCCAATTTACCCCAACTCATCTGCACACCAAAAAACTCTTCTATAGTTGCTAAAACTTTTGCTATATTTACCACATTTATAAAAAACAATCTATAATACAAAGCATACAATACAAGCTTCATACTCTCTTTGGTCACACTTACACAATACAAACTAGCTGCTATATCAAGTACAGTAAAGATAATCCACCAATAGATGAGCATCTCACTTTGCCCAGTAGTCACCCCAATATATACGATAAAGATATTGGCAAATATCGAAGCTATAGGCCAAAAAACAGCTTCAAAAAGCATATACCAGATAACCATACTCATGGAGAAATTTTTATGCAATTTCCAAAGTTTATCTTTATGTTTCAAGATAGATTGAAGAATTCCTCTAGTCCAACGATAACGCTGTTTTAAAAGATCCATCAAATCTTCTGGAGCTTCAGTATAAGAGATAGCATCAATCTCATAATCAATCTTATAACGCTCATTGATAAGGTGCAAAGTCAAATCACAATCTTCGGCATAAGTATCACCTTGATATCCACCAGCATCCAAAACTGCACTCTTTTTAAACATACCGATAGGACCTGGAATGATATTTACAAGTTTTAAAAATGCCTGTCCATTTCTAACAAGATTTAAACCTTGAATATACTCCAAAGCTTGTAGTTTTGTCCACATGGTATTTTGATTTGTCACATATACAGAACCTGCCACAGCTCCTACTTGTTCATCTTCAAAGTAAGGAACCATCAACTCTATCGCATCAGGGGAAAGTCTTGAGTCTGCATCTACAGAAAGTATCAGCTCACCTCTTGCTGCAGCGATACCAAAGTTTAACGCTTCAGCTTTTCCAGCATTTGTTTTAGTAAGTGCAACTAAACGCCTACCTTTTTCAGCAAACTCCATATTTTTGGCTATCAAAAGAGTATTATCACTACTTCCATCATCTACAACTATCACTTCAAAGTTAGTGTAAGTTTGGCGTATCAAACTGTCCAATGAGGCTTTGATAACTACTTCTTCATCATAACATGGAACGATGACTGAAACCATCTTGCTATGATCTCTTTTTACATCTTTTTTACTTTTGATATGTCTAAAAAGATTTAACATAGATAACAACAAAAGTATAAAATACCTTGCAATTACTATCAGTGAAAATGTCAATATAAACAAAACACCCATCTTGACAAGAGGATCTTTAAGCTGATAAAAACTATCCAACTGATGTAAACTTAAAAAAGATAAACCAATTAAAATGACTGCTAAAAAAAATATTTTAAACATCTGCTATGTCACACTATTTGTCTGTTTCTTTTTGCTAAATCCCAACATAGAACTGCAAGAATTTACATCAAATACTTCTTTAGAAACAACCTCAATATCCCTATCATTCAAACGTTGTGCAATCAAAGATAAAGCATTTGTAGGCATAATATCTACCAATAAAAATATCAAATGCCTATTTTCTTGGCTATGATAAACCGAATCCAAATCTCTGATACAATTTTCTATAATTTCTTGGGTTACACTCTTCTCATCTGCATACTCAACGATAACCATACTAAAGTAGATATGATAATTAAGCAACGTATAGACACTATTTTTTAACACTTCTTCATTTCTAAAGTAGCGATTTCTAGGCAGAACATTGACTTTATTTAAAACCGTCGTATAAAAATCATGCCCTATCATCTTCTCTATCGTATAGATATACTCTAACAAGTCAAAATTATGTTCAAAGATAGCAGATATTCCTTTTTCAATCTTTCGAACTTTATCACGTTTTCGTATCAACTTATCCCTACTTAAAAAGATAAACTTTGTCTTGAGATTGTGTTTTTTTATATGCAATAAAATCTTATCTTTGAGTGGAATATTGTGGAGATTAAATATGATAATATCCGCATTTTCCAAGACATTTTGGTTTTCATCCAACGAATCAATATAATCAAAATGTATATGTGTATCTTTTTTAAATATATACTTATGAAATGCCACAGTTTCAGGCTTGTCTGAAAACAATACTATATTTGATTCATCTTTTTTGCACTTTGTTATTTTATTTTCACAAATACCTGCTGTATCCCTTGAGATAAAGTACTCAACATCTGCTTCTTTATAAAGTACATCATCGATAATTTTTCCTAGCCTATTTGCTTCACCCAACGAAAAAATTACATCTTTTTGATAATACCTAGCAATTTCAACAATATCGGAGATAATTCTCTCCATATCTCGCCTAGTACATCCCACAAAAAAAGTATCTGCTCGATGAAAATAGAGCGTTGCAAACTCTTCTTCTTTCATCATCTTCTGTATCTCATTTATAAAAAAAGTTTTTCCATACATCTCATCCAAATCAGCCCATGCATGTTTTAAAAACATAAAGCGTGTTTGGTCATATACTAAGTCAAATTCAGACATCGTATCTTTTAGCAACTCAACAGAATTTTTAACAAATGAAAGCTCTTTTTGAGAGAGAAACAACATGTTTGCCTTGGATGATTGGCTATGCAGTCGCATGGCTGATTCGATAAGACAACTATTGTCCTCTGATTTTAAAAGTATAAACTGTTTTGAACTATTTTGCATCTATCGCCCTTTACCAAATATACGCTGTTGTAGCATAACACTCATCCGCTCCATCAGGAGAATACCCACTCTGATAATGTCTACAATCAACACGAATGTTTAAAAATTTTGTCAAGGCATACTCAGCACTTAACCCATAGTTGTATAAAAAATCACTATTTTCAAACGAATACCCAGCCGCACCGATACCTTGTATAAACCCTTTTTTACCAAAAGTCCATTTAGGTCTCACTTGTAAAAAGTTTCCATCATAAAATTTTGCAGGGTTGTAACATGTATCTGTTTTGGAATTGTACTCATAACTTCCAGAAAATGAAAAATCACTCTCAAAGTTTCCTCGCTCAACTTTATATATCGGATATTCCACCCAAGAGTTTAGGTTTATATTGTCATCATCATAACGATTTAGTGTGACTCCTAACTCTGCTTGTTCAAGATTTGATAAAAGTATCGCATCATATAAAGATAGTTGCAAGACATTTATCTTCTCTTTCACCATGCAAGCTCTACTGTTTACGAAAGCACCATTGGAGCTTTTTAAACCAAATGTCATGTCATGTCCTGCTAAAATCTTTCGATAACTAAGCTCTGTCATAATTTCGTTAAAATCTTCAAAACTACTCATCCCTATGCCAACTGAAAAATCTTTATAGTTAAAGTAACTCATAAAACTAGTTGCATCTTCTCTAAGCTGTGCTGTTTTAAAGCGTGAGTTTTTAACTTCCAAAGATAGCGTTCCACTAGCCACATCTGTAACTTTGTTTAACCTCACACCATAAGCTAAGTTACTGATAGTCTCATCCTCTAATGAATACAAACTAAAAGTGATATCTTTTCGATTTGGCTCTTTTACAGATACATTGATAGGTTTTAACATCGACTTTACAGATGAGATATCACGAGAGAAGATCTGTGAACTTGAAAAAGCTTGAAGATAGTTAACTCTCTTTGTCTGCCCTTCTGCCAAGATAACATCTTTATATCGTGTAGGTTTTGGCATAGGTTTGCTAACTTTTCTAAGAGTTGCTATAGTAAATCTCTTCAAATCAGCAACTTCTTTTGTCTGCTCCATCCCCTCAAGAGTTTGTAACAAGTTTTGTAGAACTGAACGAGAATAGTTCCACTTTTCATCCTTCTTTTGAGCTATCAAACTTGTAGCATAACGATACATGGCAAGTGGATATAAACTATCTTCTGCTTTCACTACTTTTCGATACTGTACCTCAGCTCTATC